>PVIJ01023151.1:0-14758 GCA_004024925.1 Scalopus aquaticus | reverse complement strand
GGCGAGAGGGTTCACCAGAGACAGAGCGGGTAGCAGAACAGGCAGATCAGAACTACACTGCTGAGGGGAGCAGCGGGCGAGGCAGGAGAGGTCTGCCGCACCATGTGGGATTCTCCCCGGCTGGGCGTCGAACTCGCGTCGCCGCTGCCGACAGCTCCACAGCGCAGCGCTTAACCGCTGCGCCACCGGGGAGGCCCTATGCTTGCTCTATTATGTGTGGTCATTCATTCAATTGTCAATAGACATTCACTATTAAGTCTGCTACATATATAGCACTGCACTTTTGCTCTTCTGTATAGATTATGCATGGCACTTCAGCAAAACAAGACATGATCATTTGGATAACTAATATGCTAAGACAGGTACCAGGGCCATGGTTTTTTTTTTTTTTGTTTTTTTTTTTTCATCTCTTTCTTCCTAATATCTAGTGGGGTAGCTGGTAGGCATTCAATAAATATAAAATCAATCAATAAGTGAATGAATTCTCCAAATGCCTAAATAAACAGGCATTTGTAATTCTGGGTCCATCTATATTTCAATGAAGAGATTGATGCAGAAATGGAAATATAACAGGGAAGATCCTGAGCTAGTGGTGCTCAATTAGAGGCAATTTTGCTCCCCCTGGGGGGCACTTGGCAACTTCTAGAGACAGTTGGTTATCACAACTGAGAAGGGGTGCTACAGGCATCTTGTGGGTAGAGACCATGGATGTTGCTAAACACCCTTTCAATTCAATAGGACAGACTACCACAGTAAAAATAACTGTCCTAAAATAGTGACAATACAGAGAAACCCTGCCCTCTACACGTAGTGCAAAAGGTATACAAAGCTTGGGGTGAAAAAACAACAGCAACTCAAAAGAGGATATTCCAAATAATGTAAAGTACTTAAAAGTTCTCTCAGTTACATTTACCAGGCCAACATATGAAAATTAAAATCTGGTTCCTAATAGATAACACAATGGTATGAATTAGCAGGAGCAACATAAAATGACAATTATATGGACAAGATGAGAGGAAGGAGTGAGACTGCACTGGGTCATATTGAAGGTGTATAGCATAAAGGCGGCATTCAGTAAATGTTAAATACTCAACCAGCCAAGAATAAACAGGACAAGCAAAACTTTCATCAGAGTTCCTTAGGGGTTTCAGATGGGTTTCAGACTTAAGTGTTGCCAACTAATAGTTAAAACTGGGCAGGAAAGGTGAACATAGGCTAAGGAACATCAGAAGATAGGGTGTGTCCAAATGCCCACAAACAATCTCAGTTTCCCTATAAAAGACACCACAAGTCTGGGAGACAAGAGATGGTAATGAAAAAAAGACTGCAACAGATACTAAAAGGGAAAGAGCAAGAGAACTGAGATAAGAATATGGGTATCACAAGCCTAGAGAAGTGGGTTAAGGACCAGGCACAGTCAGGAAGGTAAAAGGAGGTAATCAGGTTCTTTTCTCATTTGGTCTTCATAATAAAAAGAGCAAAGTTATAGTATGTTAAAATTATAGTATATTAAAACCAGTAGATAAAATTACTCTGACAAATTTCCAATTTTTGATGGTTTATGTTTTGTATATTGAACTTTTTTTTTAAAGCATTCACTATATCTTTGGCTTTAGACTTTAGTACCTCCATGACCAAAGAGCTGAGCTCTTAAGAGCTCTTTTGTTTTGTCATAAAGCATCAATGACCTCTAAGTTCATAATTTTGTCCCATCTCAAACAACCTACATACCTCAGGAGATGAAACAAAAAAGCCCTAAATGATTTACCAAAATTCTTAAGGAGAAATGGGAGTAGGAGAGAAGTGACAGCTTATGCCTGATGGAACACCTCTCCCACAATTTGCAGCAGTCCTGCTCCCTCACTAATTATCTACCTGAGAAGCTTAGCATCAGTTCTTTTTAAGCTTCATCTGCTAATGAGTAGCTTAGGAGTGCCAAAAATGTATTTATTTAATAAGTGCCAATGCAGCCATTGGCACAGCTATCACATGAAGTTCAAACAAGTAAGGCAAGTGTTTCTTCACACAGTTCATACAAGATGGATATAAATTAATTTCTCACTTACACTAATCTTATTTCAGTTATATTAAAAAATATTAGAGAACCTAAAATACTGGTTTGGTAATTTTAAATACCATTATTTGATAAAAATGACTTTTAAACATGCATAAGAACATAACATAAGGCTACAAAGATTCCATTGAAGGACACCCTAATTTTTCTGACTCCTTTATCCTGAAAAATTAAAACTTTTTTTAAGTATATGAGTTATACGTCTTTGAGGAAAGTATAACTCAGAGGAGAGTGTAACTCATCTTCCCTCAGAAAAATGATAAAATAATTAAAAATGATACTTTTTCATATTAAACCAATCTCTATGTAATGTAACACGTTACAGTCATCCAGCAATCTGTTTCACTATAACCTTGAAGTAAATGAAAATAATTGTTGATCAAAGAAATCATTTCCCCCAACCTGACTACCTCTATTAAGGTATAAAAAGGAAAATAATATTAAAATTTATACTTAGTACACACACAAGTAGGTGAGTACACTGAAATTACCAGCACAATAAAAGCTTAATTTATGTCTAGAACAGGAGAAAAAGAAACCAGGATTCCTGGCTTACCTTTCCAGCACTTTCAATGACCTCTCTGTAATATTAGCCTAATCACTAAACCCATCAGTACCTCATGTTCCTCATAAAAAAGAATGAGAGAGGAGAACACTGCTCACTAAACTCTTAGTGTTTCAGAACTGTGAATACATGAAGTTTCTTAGTAATTATGAGACACTTGGCTAAAAGGAAGACTAGATCATCAGAAACAAAGTCTGGTGGAAAATACCATTCAACCAATTCCTATCCACAAAATGACAATTTCATATACTTCACAAATACTTATGAAACCTGATAATCTAGGATAATGCTTGATCATAAACAGAAAACAAGACAAAATAATCCCCTAACAAATAAACTTTGTCAAGTTATTTGTCATTATGTACAACTCAAGTGATATAATATTTATCAACAATAGAAAGGATAAATTGTGGTATAGTCATATAATACTGTATTACAATGAAAAAGAACAAGCTGATGCTGTGAGCAACAACATAGATGAATCTCAAAAAACGGTACTGAGAAAACAAGGCCAGATCAAAAAAGCAAACACTATGTAATTCCACTTGTATGTAGATCAGAAACAGGCAAAACTAATTTATGGTAGTAGTAGTTGGATCAGTGGTTACCTTTGAGGGAAGGGTTAGGGCTTTTCTGCTTCCGAGGTAGCCAAAACTAACCATGACGGATCAGGTCACTGCGGTCAGGTTACTCTGCCTCTTCAACCTTGCACATTATTTCCCTTTAACCTCTCCACCCTAGTTTTCTTTCATTTTGTCAATCTTTCACTCACGCTCATCTATCTCTTTCTAGACACACTGCCTCTTTACATGTTGCTCCTTATGTTAGGGAACCCACCCCTCTCCCTTTTTGTTAGACTAATTTCTACTTCAGTTCAGGTATCATTTGTACAGGAAACCTCTGTACCTTCATTTGAGATCTTCCTAACACTTCATACTTCTTTGAAACACTTGGCCACGGTTACAATTTTACATTTCTTTGTGTAATTGCCTACCCAACATTCATATAACATCCATTATGGCATACGTCTAAATTTGGTTTTGCTTGCTTACCGCTCTTTTTATAAAAGAATGACCCAAACAGTAAGCCAAGGGAGATAATGTTTGAAAGCAAAGAAAAAAAATACAGGATTTAGATGCCTGACTAAGGAATAAGTCATGCCAGGTTGGCATTTAAAAAAAAAAAACCACAACAATTTGTGATGTTAAAGACAAGTTTTAAAGACAGGTGCTGCTGGACAAACAGGAACTGTTGGCCTTAAGAAAACTTTTGTTTCCAGTATTTTTAAACATTTACTGTTGTTACAAAGGTGCTTCATTTCCAGATGATTCATTAACCACTTGTTATATCATATACAAAATATGGCCAGTTAGAAATGTTAACATAATCTATATGGCTTCTGTTATCATTCTGTTACTTAATGAGTTAGATGTTTTCTACTTTGAAAACAATAGTTTAAGCAAAATAGGACCTTTGCAGAAAATTATTTATAAATCTGCCTGTTAATACAACTTAAAAACCAACACCCTGAGTAAACAATCAGACAATGCACCACTGATGTTAAATGATATCTTTATGTTGAATTTTTGGGCTTAGATGTGCCTGTAAGCTCATTCTAAATGTTCTGACTTTCCTAATGGTTGAGAACATAGGTTTTTGGAAGGGAGCTTCTCCAATTTGAATCTTAACTATTTATTAGTAGCTGTGATCTTGAACAAATTACTTAGCTCCTCTGTGTTGTTGTTTTCTTATCTGTAAAATGGGATTATAGTACTATATATCTCACAGAATTGGTATGAGAATTTAAAAATATGTGAAGTGCTGAGAACAGCACGAAGCCTATGTTAACTATCATTATTATATTTAATATTATATTCAGTTCCTATAGGAACACTCCATGGAATGGTGTAAATAGGAAAATATTTAGTCAATAATAGCATATTAAATAGCAAGGCATATTTAATAGCAAGAAGTTAATTCTACATTCTAGAATCAACATTTTTTTGAAATTTTTTTCAATTGTTATTTTTATTTATGTCTTTTACATTACTGTATATTCCCCGTGGGTTTGCCACCACCAATTCACATTTTAATGATTTTAGTACACTATCTTCTTTGCAAAGCTATGAGAAGACAAAGAGACCTCAGCATATATACCATACATATTTTATTTTACTCCTCCAACCATAGTTCCTCCAGGACATTATATTGAGATTATATTAAGGCATGATTAATAAATAAAGAGTGGATAAGATATATAGGAAGTGATTTCAGAAACACCAAATGCTTCAGTCCTGAAATTTTAAAAAAAAGAACATGTGTTCCATATTTATAACTATTTCAAAGTTGAAAAAAATGAGCACATTTCTGCCACTACTCTCACTACAATCCAAATCTGCTAACCATATATATATATGGTTATATATATATGGGTTATATATATATATATGGGTTTCTTAGATACCAATGAATAGTGAGGGAATAACGGGGGGGGGGTGAAGGTTTAAGCTATGCTCTCTTCATAAAGTTTCTGATTGTCCAAACTGGATTTTATGATATGTCAATGGTGCAAGTTAAAAACGAAGCACTACTAAGCTATCGGCAGCAACTTCAGCATGAGTTTGATGCCTGGCCAGGGAGCTAACCCACATGGCGCAGCAGACCTCTCCTGTCTCACCTACTGCTCCCCTCAGCAGTGTATTTCAGTAGATCTGTCTGTTCTCTTCCCCACTCTGTCTCTGGTGAATCCTCTCACCCCACCCCACCCCCACACCTATGTCCTACACCCCCGTTCTTATATGCATAAATAAATAAAAATAAATCCTTAAAAATGCTGTGTACAAGGTTCTGGAACAATTATTTTGATTAAACAAGTACTATATAAAAGAAGTGGAGAAACTACTTTGAAAAATGACCTGGAAGTAAATTTGAGCCTTGAATGATCTCAAACAGATATATTAATTTTTACTGAACTATAGAAATTCAGTGCCAAAGTATCTCTTAGGGAATGGAACATTGCATTGATTGATTGATAAGTGTACCCCCACTAAATTAAGGGATGAGCAAGAGGAAAGGTCTACTATTTTGTAACATACCTCCCAAACATCCAACTTGACATATTGAAATGTCAGAAGATACACTGTATTTTTGAGAAATTGACAAGAATATCCATTTTCTAATAATAATATTATAATTGCATTCTTTCTTTACAATGACTGTTATGCTTTGGGGAAATTATTTTAATTGGTTTCTCAATCTTTATATAATAATGTGCACTTGGACTCGAACTCTATCTTTCTCCATGGCAGTGGTTCTCAAATAGGTGAGTGGGATTTTGTCCCCCAGAGTGCATTTGGTAATGTGTGAAGACATTTTTGGTTGTCACAAATCAGGGAAGGGGTTGCTAGAAGCATACAGTGGGTAGAGAGGGGGGTGCTTCTAAACATACTACAACGCACAGGGCAGTCCCTCACAACCAAGAATGTATTCATTAAGTCAATGTTAATAGTGTCATGGTTGAGAAACCCTGTTCCAAGGCAAAAAGGTGTGGTAAATTTTTAATTAACTTTCAACATTTTCATTACATTTTAACATTGAAGAACAGCATCTACATCAAATCACATTTTTAAAAAACCTAATGCCAGTTTAAGTTGCTTGTAAGATCTTAGATCCTGTCACTGTCTATGCTTCCTGTCAACAGAGATGGAGCATCACAGCAATGTCATGACTGCACAAAATCAGCTCCATATTTCATTACCCCAAACATGAAGTAAAATTAAAAGTGCAAAGTCAAGCTCATAAATATTTTGATTGGACAAAAATTTTGTTTTACAATTAAAAAGTCAGAAAAAAGTTATTAGGTATGCAATGCCTTAGAATGAAAAAAAAATTCTGGCTTTATTTTGACTCTAGTTTTAGTAGTAAGCATTTCTCTTTACCCTGGTAAAGATACTGAACTATTATTCGTGAACTCTGGCTTACAGAAATGTTATCTTACAAAAAGAAACGCCAGGAAAATGGCCTAGGGAATTCTTCAAATGTTAGGTAAAATTTTTTTAAATGGTTCTATGCACAGTTATTTTAAAAAAAATAATAAAAGGCAAGTAACTTTCAGACCTGAGGCTTAAACACTACTTTTTTAGGCTGGTATGACACATACTGTACCATTAATAATAGCAATTCAAAATGATTCTCACTGACTGGAGAATAAAATTATACATACAAATAAACCCACTATAAATACTGATAGGTATTTTTCTGAACATTCTAGAAAATTAGATCCTAATACTCTGTAGTGCCTAATTGCACACCAAATACGATGTGAAATAGAATGTAACAAGATTTAGATAGTACACTTGGAGGGCCAGTGGTTCATTCCAGTTAACTTTACTGTATTTCCCAGCACGTGCTTATTAATAAGGGACAAAATGAAAAGGGTTCGTTTTCTCTTTCCTCTGCACATTTTTGCTGAGCACCTCTGGCACGAACTGTTCCGGCTCAGGGTTGAGCGTCAGTACCGCGCCGAGCTCACTACAACCTTTATCTTGGCCATCGGCTGTCTGCACCCCGACCCGCCCCCCACCCGCCTCGAGCCGCCGGCCGAGCTGACGTTGGCCGCCGCCACAAGCCCCGTGGCCAGTCCTTCTCCGCACTCACCCGTCACCCGAATGGACTCCAGCATCGTCCCGCCGAGGCCGCGGGCGAAGGGCTCCGCGGGCGCGGGGGGCGAGGGCCGAGCGAGAGCCTGATGGGTCGCCCCTAGCCTCCGGCCCGGACCTCGGAGGAGGGGTAACGGCGGGAGGTTGCTCTCGGCAACCTGGGGCAGGATAAGGTGGGTAAGGACAAACGAAGACGTGCGGACACCGGGCTGTGAGCGGCGATCCCTCCAGTTCTCAGGTGCTGGAAGGTACACAAGGCGGCCCCACAGTGGGCAGCTGCGTTTATAACCCGCCACCGTGACGTTGGCCTCCGCGTTGCTAGGAAACGCTCCTAGCTGTAGCTGCGCTCCAGAGAGTCGGCACGCCGCTTGGGGCGCTCCAGCTACTGCCCCCGGGTTCGCACCCAGAAAGGGAACAGCGGAACTACAGCTCCCGGTGTGCACAGCGCAGACTAACGTCTCAGGGGCTTGTGGGCGGGACCCAGAACAGACGCAAACGAGTGGGTTAGAGGCATTTTGACAGATTATCCCGCAAAGACGTTTGTGCGTGTTAGCTACGCGGTAGCTTCACTAGAGAAGGATGAGCTGACATTCTGTCCAGGCTGTGAATTGCAAAGCCAGTCTTCTCCCTTTAGTTATCGTACAAAGTGAGGAAAAGCTAAAACAAATTTGGTTGAGCCGATAACACAGGCAAAGGAATTCAAATAGATTTACCCTAGCATAATAAAGTCCTTTATGACATAGTTCCTATCATCTCTTTCATCTCATTTCCCACTCCCCATCCCCCTTGATCCTCTCTAGATACACTGGTTTCCTTGATATTACTGAAATACATCTCAAGGCGGGTTGCAATTTGGAATCGCTCCTGCCCAAAATGCTTTTCCCCAGATATCCGTAAGATTTATCCTTCACTTCTTCAATACTTAAGCCAAACATCACTTGTCAGTAAGGCCTTTCCTAGTCATTCAATTAAAAATTGCATTCTTTAGTGGACGGTGACTGGATATTTGGTAGCAGGCAAAGTAAGAAAGTGTAATCTTGGAACCTAGGCAGTGTTGTAATAATGCTACCACAACAAAAATATTTAAAATAAAATTCCATTTCTTTTTCAGATTTCCTATACCCCTTCTCTGCTTGCTTTTTTCTTAATACTTAATTTTATCTAATTTATTACATATTTTGCTGATTTACCTTGATCATTATGTCTTCATCCTTTGAATAAAATTTTCACAAGTGCAGTGATGTTTCTTCACTGCTATCTTCCCAGCATCTAGAATTATACCTGTCACATTGTGGCCACTTGGTAAATATTTGTAAATTAGCTAGTAAGTAGACGATAGAAAGTATGTGTTTTCAATGATAAAGAAAATAGAATTATATGAAATGGACAATCTTCAGATTACAAACATTTGTTATAATAATGAAGAATAAATCCTTTGCATTCATAAAGCAGTAATTTTTGCAACAAATGTCCTAAGGCAAAAAGCTGTAAATGGATCTTATATGCAAGGACCTAGCTTTCTTGTATACATTCATTAGCTTTCTTATTTACCTAAAGGTCTGAAATCTGCTTTCCAAGTTTGCTATAAAGCATCTATTACCACTGAGAATGTCTAGCTTTTAAAGTCAATACTAAGAACTGTATTTCTAAAAAATAAAAAACTTCCTAAGATGTTCCTAAGTCAAATGTTCAGCATCTGTGTAAAGAATTTACTCTGAATGTTTTTACTAAAGCATGCTATTCATATTCTCCACTTTTACTATATTTTGAAGAAACCAAGATGTATTATTTTATCAACTGCATAGGTATTGTTTATATTTAAGCACCTGGCTTAGTTTTTAGAGTGTATTAAAGGCATGATACTTATCCTCAAGAAACTTACTGACTAGTAGGGAAGATACACAAACATACATACACATGCATAATATTTAGAAACTATGTGTACTAAAAGTATACCTCCCTCTTCAACATTTCATTAAACTTAATTCCAAGAATAAACAATTAGTCTACCTAGAATATGATTTCATTCTTTGAAAATAATTTTTAAGTTCATCCTACCAATATTTTCTTGTGGACCGTTTACATTTCTTAATATTCTTAGTTATAAGTATGGTAGTACTTATTATATCAGTGCATGATATAAGGGCATTTAAATTTGATCAAAGGATTTTTAAAAGATAGTCCTTATGTGCTATTAAACACTGAAGTACTCTTGCTAGTAAATTTGTGAATGCACAGAGTTTAATTTCTTACAAAACTAGTTTTGTTATTAGCTCCTTTTACTACTCCCCCATATGCAATTATTCATCCTCATCAAGCTTTGTGCATCTGCTTTGTTATTTTTTTTAAAGATTTATTTATTTATACATACAAGCTGGGGTACAGGCCAGAGGTGTGGGGCAGCGAGAGGGTCCACCAGAGACAGAGTGAGGAGCAGAACAGGCAGATCAGAAATACACTGCTGAGGGGAGCAGTGGGCCAGGCAGGAGAGGTCTGCCGCACCACTTGCGATTCTCCCTGGCCGGGCATCAAACTCTCCTCGCCTGCGCTGCCGACAGCTCCACAGCGCAGTGCTCAACCGCTGCGCCACGGGGGAGGCCCTGTTTCTATATAAATCTTTAATATTGAGACAAAAGAATTGACGTAATTATCACTTACTCATTTTACTCATTGCAAAATGAAGTTAAGAATTTATTAAAATTGTTTTCAATAATTTATCTTTAAAGGTATACCTCCCCCTTTCTAAAGTTCAATTAAACAAGTTTTCCAATAATTGACAAAAATTATCATTACAGTTACTCTGCTTCAATATTATACTGGACTTTACTTTTATAGTCATTTTTATGTACACTAATAACATTACATTGTGGATCAATGATACAAAATCTTTAAAGATTTCCATTCCATTTTGGATACAAAAATAATAAGATATTTTAAACAGAAATATTGTTTTTTTTATATATGATGGGGTTTTTATATTATGAATAAAGGCCTTATATATTTTATCTTGTCAGTAATTTTTGTTTAATTAATTAGTCTATGTTAATCTGTATATTCCCATAAAAAGAATATTCAAACTTTAATACTTGATGAAACTTCAGGATAAAAAATATTGGTCAACAGCTCTGTTACAATAGAGAATCTTGAATTTTTTTTTTATAAAAGATAAACATGCTGCTTTTTAAAGACTTAGAACACATTTGATCATTTACTTTGATTGGGAGAGTTGGGTAGTAAAAGCTAAGGAGAGGGACACTGGTGAAGACTGGAAAAGTTTGCTAGTACTATTGACTACCTAGTGTTAGTGGAGAGACAAACAACTATATCTCACATTCTATAGCAAAAGTTCAAGTATATATTATTCTTGAAACAGATTTAATTTCTTAAGTTCTTAGTAACTAAAAAATGAGAATTAAATGCTAATTGCTTGAAAGTTCATATGAGAGTAAAAGAATAGGAGAAGGTTCTAGAAAATATTTTTTACTTTTCTCCCTATTCTGATGGAAATAATTTATGTCACTGAAAATATCTATGTCATTGAAAATATACACATTGAGGAAAATTCATCTGCAGCCTGCCCTAATAGAACAGAACAACCATGGCAACAGCCCAGATTCTAACAATCAGTAACAGAAGCCTCAGGGCAAGCAATAAACAATGTTTCTTGACTCACAGAAGAAAAAATTTAGGGACTAGTTGATAGAATTGGTTTCCATGACTTTTTTCTTTTTAAATTTTCAGGGAAGTTTGAATGCTTTCAGAATGTCTGTACTGAGAGAATGGAATGTTTTCAGTATGTCTATATTCAGAAGAATGGAAAGCATTAAGTGGAAGTCAAATGAAAGAATGCTTTGTAAAACTGCCTCTGCCTTTACACCTCTGTGAAACAGAACACCACAAAAAATCCTGGGAAACTCTGACTTTTTTATTCAGATGTTTTGCTATAAGTGATTGAGATAGAAGTTTTTTAAACAAAAATATTGTCCATCTTATTTATATTTTTAAGAAGCCAAAATGTGTCTTAATTTATTCCTTCCACGGATACTTATAGGTGCCTACTGTATGCGAGAGAAAACAGCTGATAAAAGAAGATGATTTACTGAGAGTGCATACATATATATGTGAAAATTTTATACACACACACACCAGTTAACCCTTAGCTCATACACCAGGGATGCTATAATGAGTCAATTAGTGTCCCAGTTCCCTTGAAACCTAAGTGTAATGGAAGAAACAAATAAGTTTAAAATGATGCCATTTCAGTTACAGATGAATGCTATGAAATCCTGTAAATCAGAGAAGTATGCTAGACTTGGCATTAGGGTGGGTGGGTCAAGGAAAGGCCTCTTGTAGGAAGTAACTTTTGATCTAAGACTTTGAAGGAGAAGAAAGAGTCAGCCATAGGAAATTTGGGGGGACAAACATTATAGGTAGAAGGAATTGCAAGGCAAAAGTCCTGAGATGGGAATCATCTATCTTTACATGACTGTGGTGCTATATGTGAAGATCAGCGTGGTTGGAGTCCAGTGAACCCTGGAAAGTGATAGGAAAAATGATTTCAGAAGTAGGTGGGGCCAGAAAGGGTTTGGACTTTGTTCTAAATGCTGTCAGAGGCACAGGTAGATTATAAACAGGGGCGTGGCATAATTTGGCTTATGTTTTTAAACATCCCATTAACAGCTCTGAGGGCAAAGGATAAGAGAGCGAGAGTG
Organism: Scalopus aquaticus; assembly: GCA_004024925.1. Taxonomy (NCBI): domain Eukaryota; kingdom Metazoa; phylum Chordata; class Mammalia; order Eulipotyphla; family Talpidae; genus Scalopus; species Scalopus aquaticus. The sequence continues at coordinate 2,749 of PVIJ01023151.1, read as the reverse complement.
GAAGTAGGGAAACCTCAGGGGAAATTCTTGCTTTGTGCCAAATCAGGTTGGTGATGGGTTAAAGTGACATGGGAGTTGTAGTGAGCGAGAAGTAGAAAACCTAGTATATATTTTGGAGGCAGAGTTGATCAGTAGTTGGATCTGTGAATAGAGGAGAGAAAGAAGAAATTGAACTGGGTTATTATTTTGATTTGAGCAACTGGGGGGATAGTTTACAAAAATGGAAAAGACTTGGAATGAACACACATATTACTTTTCCCCTTGACTTCCTTTTGGGGATAAATTTAGTAAGTATGTGGCCTCAGAAAAGGGTAAGGTGGACAGTCAGGTCTATTATGTGGGCATGGCTATAAGGCATATTTTAAATCTGATGAAGTGGAGAATGGATTGAAGGTTAGGGCTAGAGGGGTGGTAGTCTTAGTAGAAGAGAGCAGCGGTGGGGAAGATAGAAGAATTCAAGATCAGAATCAGGAGACCAGTTTTGGGGTTTGAAATCTTAGAGATGGAGAACTTTCAAGTATTGATTAGAGTTCCAGTACAGCCATATATGTGGTAGATGAATAGAAAAGAGGAGGGGTCAGTATAGTTGGAAGGTTTGAGGAATGGTGATGTCAGGGTGTAGAAGACTATGGACACTAAGAATTTATCAACAAACATTTTTAGGAACTTATTACATGCCAGACAAAAATGGGCCTGAGAAAGTCTGGGATGGTATTAGAACATGAGAAACAGAGGAGTATGAGAGCAGATGTCACAAATGCCAAAATTTGGAAAGGTTAATGAAAGAAAACAACTATGGTCTGGAAGTAGTATACAGGAGAAATATCAGAAGTGTTTGAAAGTTGAAGTTCATGGAGTTTGTGACACATGCCAGAGAAGTACAATGGTCTAGTACAATCTCATATCAAAGTTAAGGAGACTTTATTTGTGATGTTCAGGAAAGAAGTTGATACTTAAAAATGCTGACTTTTGCTCTTTTGTAATATTTCAGAGCTATTTTCTTTAATATGGGAACTCTACAAAATCGGGATCTATGAATACACCTTTAAGAGATTTTGGCGTGGAAAAGTAAACTTGTTAATAAATTTTAGTATGAAAAGCACCTAAAAGTGTTCTTTCTCTTTATGAATGGATTTACTATGGTCCTTAAATATGAATTCCCTTAAAATCCTTATTAACCACTAGAGAAAGTAAGAACATTAAAGCTGTATATATTTTGAGATGTCTAATAAAGGAAATATACTCATAGTTGGCATCCATTTTTGAAAACAATTCAGTATGTTCAGACAGTACAATATGTTTTCCCTTACATTGGACTACAGAACATTTTCCCTAATGAAGTGAGAAAAGAATAAAAAGCTGTGAGGCTAAGGACCATTAATAACAGAGACTATAACAAATAAAATAGCCCTTTTCAATAAAATGTATATAACATTATTTGATGGCTCTTACTTCTTCATTGTAATAAATGTAAAAGAAATGGCTTTTCAGCCAGATAACCTGAAGTAGAGAACTTCACTTTAATTCGTGTCCCTTCCTTATGGTTCAATCTTGACTTGTTCACTCCCTGTAAAAATAAGAATATTTATCATATGTCATTTTGTAAAATAAGAATGTATTTTGAAAAATCAATTGTAAATATGTAACATTTGGAGTGTCCTTATTTAAGCAATTGCTTCAAATTTTTGTTTTCTAGTCCTTCATCAATTTTTTTCTACAAAAGAATGATTACTATTTTCTTTGATGAAAAGGAAGACTCTTAGAAGAAGCAAATACTCATATACTAGAGTCACCATTAATTTCTAGTTATCTCTGCTTCAGAGCCTTAATTCTACTCTTACTGTAATAAACTGGGTTCTTTATGTAATAACTTGGAAAGTCATGGTTTTTATTTAAATTGCAAGAGAACGCACATTTGATGACTTTTAGGAGAATCTTAACATCATTTAGGCCAAATTGTACAAACTGGAATTAGTCATCATGCTTGAGGTAGCCGCTCATAATCATATGAATATTTAATTTATATTTTTTCCTAACTTAATAGTTAAAAATTTGTTTTAAAGAAAGTAATTCCAGGAGAAAAATACAGTTCCTATTTATTTACAACTTTAGATATAGCTTGAGGGTATATTTGTATCATTATTGGTGAGCAAAATAAACTAAGTGAATCAAAGAACATATAGTGTCTAGGGTTTGAAGTTAAGCTGATTATTCAAATTATTAAGGTGATGGTCTTAGACCAATCACTTAGCCTATACTTATCTCAGTTTTCCCATCTCTAAAATAGAAATAACAGTTATTTTACATATGTTCTTTGAACAAATACCTACTAAACACATGTGCCCAGAGGTACTGGCTTATGACTATAAATAAGACAACTCTCTGACATTCCATAATTTACAGTGTAATAGGAGAGTAGATAATAAACATAACTATGTAATTAAAATAGTTTCATAAAAATTAAATGCAATGAAGAAAATAAATCAGTATAATAGGAGAAAAAGGGATTGAGAGTCAGGGGGGTAAGTATGGCCATCCAATTAGGGCAGTCCTTTTTGTTTTTGTTTTTTTTTTATATAATATATATTTTTATTGTTATTTATGTCTTTTACATTTTGCATTCCTCTTGGGTAGCCCACCACCAATTCACCCGTGATCCATCTCCATGGTCCCTTGTGTTCTTTTCTATTCCATTTTGTGCCCTTTCCCTTCCCTCCCTCCGACTCCCTCCTCCCCCCCCCCCCCCCCC
>PVIJ01023150.1:0-14760 GCA_004024925.1 Scalopus aquaticus | reverse complement strand
CAATGGAATACTATTCAGCATGGAAAGAAGATAAACACATGCAATTTGCAGCGACATGGATGGAATTAGAGGGGATCATACTCAGTGAAATAAGCCAGAAAGAAAGAGAAAAATATCGAATGGTTTCACTTATAACAGGACTATAGGGAGGCCGGGTGGGAGAGAGACAATCAGTGGGGGGGGAGGGGGGAGGAAGGAGTCGGAGGGAGGGAAGGGAAAGGGCACAAAATGGAATAGAAAAGAACACAAGGGACCATGGAGATGGATCACGGGTGAATTGGTGGTGGGCTACCCAAGGGGAATGCAAAATGTAAAAGACATAAATAACAATAAAAATATATATTATATAAAAAATATATATATAACCAAATTCTGGCTAAGATAAAAAAAAAAAAAACACAAGAACATCTGCTCAAGTAGCAGAGTCTTGCCTTGAAAACCTGCTCCACGACTGTTGTGTCCCTCATCACGTTCCCACGGCAAGGTGACAACAAAGTTCCTGTTGCAACACCAGCTAGTGTCCCATTTAATATTTGATATAATTTTCAATAACTTTTTCAAGTATTATCTCTATTTAAACACATTTATTTCTAGGAACTGTATAGCTTTTGTTACTCTAGTAATATTTCTTCTAGTTTCTATTTCTTTATCATTGGTGTACAGAGATCCTTTACATAGATTGATTTTTGTGTTCTACAATCTACTGGAATTCTCTTTTGAGTTCATCATTCTTCTTACTAAAGTACAGACATAACTGAGCGGTCTTTTGATTAATTTAAGCTGCAAATGGTAAATACGTGTTTTTCTCTGTTTTGAACGGTGTGTGGGTTTTCTACTATGGGCTCTGGTGATGGATTTCTTTTTTATTTTTTTTAAATTGAAAAAATATATGCTTTAATTTTTGATACTTTTATTTAATTCTTGACAAATCTTTTCTCATTCATTATTTTTGTGAATATAGTTTCTCCCCAGTTTCATCTTATCTCTTCTTTGGTACCTCCTGTTTAGGTATGTTGAATTTTATCATTCTATTAGCCATGTCACTTAGCAGCTCATATTTTTATTTCTCAACCTCTATATGTAAATTTATAGGTAATTTCCTCAGGACTGTATTTCTGATTCTCTATCCAGCAGTTTTGAATCTCATATTTAACCCTTTCACTGAATTTTAAATTCTAATGACTACATATTTTTTTCTAGAAGTAAATCATATATGCTTTTTTCCCCAAACTTGAATATTCTTTTATATGGTATACTGCCTTATTTTGTATTTCTTCCTACTTTCCCCTTTTTATTATTTTATCTTCAAATCATATTGTCATTATACATTTCAAGATACTTCTATATATACAATAAATTTGATAAAATAGAAATCTATACTTTTATGCTTATGTGATTTCCTTCAGACTATTCTAGTCTCTCTAGTTCTTAGTGTACAAATATGCTGATGACTTTGTGTGATTAATGATACCCTTTTGTAGTTATTTTCCTTTTGAGCTATGCACTGCTATGATGAGCTCATTTTTAGGTGAGGATGTATTTTGTTTCCTGAGGGAATAGCATTTGCCCGAGTTTTTGAAGAATACTAGCACAAAAAGCAAAAATAAAACCAACCCATCCCCAAGTGGCACATAGGTTTGGGGATTTGATTTCTCACAGGATGCTGATTTTTTCCTGTCTAGACCTCTAAAGGAAAGGGAACGTTTTCTATCTCCCTCTTTCAGCTTTCAGGTAGAATTTTCTAGTGACTATTTCACTATCAAGGTGCATTTGTCGAGTCCAAGATTACGTGAATTAATTTCCATTTTACTTCTCTGTGTTTAAATTCTAGTGTTTGAGAGAACCCATTTTAGAACTAAGGCCAATACCAACAACTCACTGCATGCCCCTCTTTGCTCAGTTGTGCTTGAGCTTATGCTTAACTTAAATTTTCCTCTTTAGTTTGATATATGGGGATTTCCCTATCTTTACATTTATAACCATCTACATGGTTATAAATTTATTTTCTTTGTTCTAACCAGCATATATGTACTTGAAATGGAAGAACTGGGGAAAGTGATGCCACATCAATTCAATATAGCATTTTGCCATAATGTCTATAATCTTAAAATTGCAATAGACTTCATTCAGGACTTCATGGCACTTTTTAAATGTTTACTTTCTTAAAATGCACTTTCTTAAAATGTTTACACATCAGAAAGTGAGATATTTATTTCTAAAGGGAATTACAAAAAAGACCTCTGTATTTGTTTGTTAAGGAATAAATGAGTAAATGTTTAATGGCTAATATGTATTTTGGAGATGAACACTGATGAAAATATCATTTCATTTATATTTAAGACTGAAGTATATTAGCCTCTCAATAGTTCTACTTATTAAGTAACATTTTTATCTATGTTGTTTTAATCAATTGGCACACCTATTTCAAATCATGTTTTTGAGAAACAGAATGAGTTACTATATTTATTTCTACATCAGTAAATGTCTTTCAGTATTTAAATTACATACATATTGGGGCCTCCCTGGTGGTGCAGGGGTTTAAGTCTCAGTACTATTAAGCTATTGCCAGCCACTGCGGCATGAGTTTGATCCCCAGCCAGGGAGCTGACCAACGTGGTGCAGACCTCTCCTGTCTCCCTTGCTGCTCCCCTTAGCAATGTACTTTAGTAAATCCACCTGTTCTGCTCCCCGCTCTGTCTCTGATTAATTCTTACCTACCCCCTCTTGCACCTCTAGCCTATACCCCAGGTCTATGCATAAATAAATAAATAAATAAATAAATCATTAAAATATATATATATATATATTTTTAGAACGCTGGTTATATACTATTCTCATATACAAGAGACTATAGACAACAAAGTATAGTGCCTGGCATGTACATATATTGTGATATAATTCACATGTTACATGCATATAATTTGTGATTTTCAAATATACTATTTAATAAAACTGAATTTTTGCAGGTTTTATTTTTAAACATTTAGCTTATAGGAGTTTAAAGTCATCTCTTTGTTTATCTACTTGTTTTTACAGTCATCTATTAATTCTTAAAACATGACATAGTTGAAGGACAACTCTTAATGACACTACTTAATTTTCATTCTTTTTTATGATTTCTTACTTATTGTTTATTCTTTTTGAATTTTCTGCATAGAGTTTCAAGTGACTTTGTAGAAGGGATTTTTCTTGTTATGATTATACTCACTCTTGGTACAAAAGTCAGGCAGAGAGCAGGCAGTAACTCAAGGACCTTTCCCTCGTATTCTGCCAAAGCTATGGCTCTCCTGTTCCCGCCTCTCACTATTTTTACAAGGAAAATGAACAAAATGAGGTTTGTCCTTCACTCATTGTTACTCTTTCCTTGCAAATATAGATTCATAAAAAAGTTCTTTCTTTTTTCCCAGTGTGATTTCTAAACACTTGGGAAATTTCTTTTTCATTTTACACTCAGCTTTGCCTGTCCATTTAGTAACAAGTAATGAAGCACAGAGGTTTCAGTGGAGCTTTGGACAAGGAATTAAGTATACACAGGATATATTCTGGTATATATTAGGAAAGATATAAGAATCTGTAGAGTTGTCTAAATGAGAGACAGAATGAGGGGCGGAAGGCACAGTGATTTTAAACAACTCTTCAAGGACTGTGAGTTTCCTTCCTCTATGTAGATAGGAGTTTTATTGTTTCAATTGTACAAGATAGGTACTTAAACTACCACTGTTATAATATGTAATTATAATAACATGTAGCTTGACATTTCATACATTCTTTTCCTAATAAATGTACACTTAACATTAATACTGATATTTACAGCTTGGTTATGGCTCTATATTTGTATGTACACATGACAACTGTAAGCATATAATTTATAGCTGCCAAGATAAGACTAATAAATTAATAAAGGAAATATTCTTACTCAGGTTTCATCTATGATTGAAAACAAAGAGAAAAAGCAGTAATACTTATTTTTACATCAAAATAATGGGTTGACTTCAACAGAAAGCTCACTCTGCTGTTAATGTAGCTAACACCAGCTGACTGATCTTAATATCTTGGGACTGACCACTACATTTAAATATCAGTTTTATCATTTTAGACTGTGTGCCTCTATATTTCTTCTCTGTGAATAAATTGCAAGTGTAATGCATCCTTGGTGTGATCATGATGAGATATAATCTGAGCATGTACAACAAATACCGTTGCATCTCTGAAAGTACTCTTGGGAGGAAGTATGGAGCCTTTATCAATTCCACTGGGGCTCCTCACATTCTGGTAATTAAACAGTAGATTTTAAACATAGTATTTTCAGACTTACCTGAGTTCAAATTTCAAAATCCAGAATGAGATGATTAATAAAATTATTTTTAGAATTACATACAAAGTTATAGTATATTTGTGTTCTAATAGTCTTAAAGAGTTGTTCTTTTTAGTGTGGTATAGTTTTGATTTAATACGTAGCTAATTTGGAGAAGGTGTTTTTGTTAAAAATAAAAAATGACAGATTCTTGAAATGGCTTATCTTCTGTGTATTTTTAAGTTTTTAGACAAAATGGTAAGAGACTTGCTGCAGTGAACCTACTAGACTTCTAAAGAGACCTACAGGACTATCATACATAGGATCCATAATGAATATATATAGGAGAAGTTGTTACAATTTTTTAATGCCAGCGGACATAACAGAGAAGTCAGGGAAAATGATCTTTTGTCTTTACAGTGGGACATTAGCAGAATAAACAGCATACCTTGCAGTTACAGTGTCCAAAACAAGGGTCTTCGTTTGTGCTCCCTAAGCCACTGCAATTACAGCGTGTGCAGTCTGGGTAGCCAGTGTAACCCCTGGCACATCGATCACAGCTCAAACCTCCAAAGCCAGGTTTACAATGGCAGGAACCAGGTGTAAGACCTAAATGGAGAAGAGTGACACAGTGACATTTCTGAAACAAATTCACCAAATTTGTTCCTAAATATAATCTTTTAAAGTCTATTTTGACACAAAAATTAGATTATTGATATTCAACAACAAAGAAAAGTTAAAGCCACAGTGTATAAGGTTTAATTAGAAGCTGGAGATGATTCTCTAACATACCATCTTTTAAGCATAACTAAAATATTATGAATGAAAAAAATAAAGACATCATAACCATGTTCAAGGAGTAATTTCTGCAACATGGACAGATGACAATGGATTGCAAATAAGCAGTAACCTGTCATAGCTGCTGGCTCCTAAGTCCCCTTAAACTATACAAGATGGAACATTGTCCTGAGTAAAAATACACTACTTAAAAAATATTTGACAGCATTAATCTAAGCCTAACATCACTAAGTACAAGAAAAGACTAAGTGTATTTGTGAAAATGGAAATTTGGATGATTAAAAAATATATAAGAGGAAAGAAATGAAAGTGGTTTAAAGCTACTTTTTTATTTTTAAACAAATTTATCACTATGGTATTATACCTGAAGGGATGAGAGCCTACACTTCCAAAAAATCCTAACCAGATGGTTTCACTAGTGAGTTAGAATAAATATTCAAGGATGAACTAATATCTGTCCTTCTAAATTCTTTCAAAAAACTGAAGTAGAGGGAATGCTTCCAAACACATTTTATGAGACCAAAATTACTTGCACAAAATCAGATGACAAGAAAAAAGAAGAAATCTACAGGCCAATATTCTTGATGAACATAGATACAAAAACACAAAAATTCTTAACAGAATTTTAGCAAACTTAATTCAACAATAAATTGAATCGATCATACTTCATGATCATGTGGGATTTATTCCAGGTATGCAAGGATGAGTCACATTTGCAAATTAATCAATTTAATATACATCAACAAAAGGAAAGATAAAAATCAGATGGTCATTTCAATAGAGGTAGAGAAGTCATTTACCATGATTCAACACCCATTTATGATAAAATAGACTTTATATGATAATAGCTCTCAATTAATTATAAAATCTCCAAAAAACAGACACAGAAAGATCACATCCTAACATAATAAAGATAAGGGGCCATAAAATGAAAAATTATCTCAAAAGCTACCATATTTTAATCTTCTAAGATTTTAGATTGTCAAACTAAATTAATAATCCCAAATTTTACAAAGAAAGCAGATATACTACACTGTGCCAAACAAACTGCCAATATTTTAGTTTGAAAGTCAATGGTGAAAGGAACCTATATCATAGCCATAATTTATTTTAGTTTTTCCAAAGAGGAGAAGCATCCACTGTTAGAGATAGAAATAAACTGTTGGAGATATATTCTATGAATTTTCTTTTTAACATTGGCTAGCAGCTCTTCTGGAAGTAGCTCCTGAACATTTCACATCAAAGTGTCACTTTGGCATCTGATTTTTTGAAGGTTTAGTTTTCATCATGAATTTCAAACCTCAAAAAAAGTAATTAGCTTAAATTAGTGACAGCCTCTTTCCTTTCATTAACTCACTGCGCCTACTTTTTAATCCTTTATGTGTACTTTTTGCTTTCTATATTATTGCCATCTCAGTATGAGTTCTTTATTTGCTCTTCCCATTGCAGTACACACATGTCTCAATGAAAGCTGTCATTTTATGCAGGAAACTGTGGAAGCTACAAAGCAATCTAATAAACAACAAAACAAAAATTACATACACCACAGATTTGTAGCAGACAGCAAAATATATACTTGTGCAGATATTTAAAATATGTAGGTACATATATAATAAAAATGATTTAACTCTTCTTGCTTTTAATGCACTGTAATTAAATGTGAAATTAATTATTGAGATAAATAAAAACTGCTTCTAGGAAGAGAAGACAGATATAAGAATAAGTTCATTAGATGAATGAAATTAACTGCAAAATGCTGTCTTGAAAATAATCATATTTGGCTTCTAGCTGCCCTCTCATCAGAACAAAGACTGCACTCACCTCTTCGAGCATGTTTCACATCCTTGACACAGACTTCACTTAAGGAACCAACTGCATCACAGTGGCATGGTTGGCATGGCCTTGGATGTTTTGGTGATACCTAACAAAAATACAAAATGCTCTTAATCAAATGTAATTTAAAAAGCCAGTATTTTTCAATGCGACAAACTTCAAGAGGAAGCTAAATTATGATACAGAATAGTAAATTATATTGAGAAAAATTGTAAGAAATTATATTTAATATATGCTTACAGTTTCTTAAATCCATCTTTACTATACGGATACATAGAATTAAATAGGATAGAGCAAAAACTCCTACGTATTTGTTACCTTGATTCAATAGTTACCAATATTTTGCCTTATAATATTTGACACATTTTATTCTCTGCTGAAGTTTTTCAAGTTTTTAAAGAAAATCCCAAATGAAGAGTCTTTTAATTCATAACATTTCAGTATGTATCTCTTTCTTTTACAATCATAATTGTCATTATAACACACAAAAATAACAATATTTGCTTGATATGCTATATTCTCTAATATACATTCCATAATATTGTCTTCCTGATTTTTTTTTGGTTTTTAATTACAGCATAGTTTAAAATTAGCAATTCTTGAAATTCATTTTTTTAAAGATTTATTTATTTTTGCATACAAGCTGGGGTGCAGGCCACAGATGTGGGGCAATGAAGGAGTTCACCAGAGACAGAGTGGGGAGCAGAACAGGTAGATCTACTGGAGTACACTGCTGAAGGAAGCAGCAGGCAAGGCAGGAGAGGTCTGCAACACCATGTGGGAATATCCCTTGCCAGGGATGGAACTCGTGCCACAGCTGCTGCGAGCTCCACAGGGCTGCGCTTAACCCATTGCGCCACCAGGGAGGTTCTGAAATTCATTTTTCAGGAACTTTCTGCACATAAATCATTAAATGATTAAATGAAAATTTATATAGGTTCTTTAGAAGAAACAAGTAGGTCCATAATTAGGATAACTTGAGCTCATACCCCAGGGTGGCCACTTACTAAAACTGTGATGTGATAGGACTTAATACTTTTTTCTAATATGAGAATATTAATAACAAAAATAGTGATGCTAATTAAAATGAAAAGGAATAATATAAAAAGTATCTCAGAAGATTCCTCATATATTTTAAGTATTCAGTGTAACTAGCAGCTTTTAAGATTAGATACTGTAAGTAGATAAAGCTAGACTGTACTAATAGGCTGCAAGTACATTTATTTTTCCAGGTGCAACAGAATAAGAACAAAAACAACAAAATTATTTGCCTTATTAGTATATAATGAAATACTGATGAAAACATATGTGGATTTATATTCACACACATAAATGTATCTGTGTTTAACACACGCGCGCATGCACACACACGCGCACACACACACGTGCGCACACACGCGCGCGTGCGCGCACACACACACACACACAAAATAGAGCTTTGCATATTGTCAGGCACCCAGCTCAAAGCTTGCCCAGGTTCACAGTACCAGCACATGAGAGAACAGTCCTGGCCTGCAACAAGTCTTTATTTAAGCAACAGGAGACAAGATACATACAGCGGCAACATTTGGAGCATCCACCACCCCTGGTGGGCAGTGGACCTGCGGCAGTAGTGGGGGCTCCCAGGCAGCCCAGCGGCCTCCAGGGCTGGCCCCCTTGGGTCCCCTTGGGCACAAGCAGCAGCGGCAACAGCAACGGCAGTGGCAGGAGTAGTAGCATCGCCCCTGGACTCAGCGCCACAATAGCAGCAGTGGCCCAGACCAGTCTCCCTACCCCAATACCCCCTGCCCCAGGAGCTATATTGGCTTTTATATGATTTATGGATGAAGCCAGCACAGGGTCAAATTTATGTAACCTTATGTTACATTACATAACTATGTTTTCGTGCATGTGAACTATACGTCAAGGTTACGTATTATTTACTTCTTTCCGCATATGCTGACTACATGTCAAAGCTACACGTTATCTTCTAGACCACCCTGTGCTGGAAGGTCAAGGGAATAAGAAACATTCTGATAAAACTATTTTTTTTCACTCAACCTGCATATATTTATAGATCTAGGATTAATTTACAAATGAAAACCTGCTTGCTAATATAAATGAAAGTATCATAACTAGAGACTTATTTAAAGTGTCTCAGAATATCAATAAACCATGTACACAGATCAGCAACCTGACATGTTCGCAGTTGGAGTCTCAAGGAACAGAGAACACAACCAAAACAAAAAAATTCTTAAATGTGGCATAAAGTCTCAATTTATAGGGCCTCCCAAGTGGCGCAAGGGGTTAGGTCTCAGCATCAAGAACTAACCGCAGCCACTGCAGCAGGAGTTTGATGCCCCACCAGTGAGCTTCCCACATGGTGGAGCAGACCTCTCTTGCCTGGCCTGCTGCTCCCCTCAGCACTGCATTTCAATAGATCTGCGTGTTCTGCTCCCCACTCTGTCTCTGGTTAATCCTCTCACCCCCACACACACCTATGGCCCACACCTTAGCTTTTGTATGCATAATTAAATGATTTTTTTGGGCTCAATTTATAAATGTAGAGTTCAGTTAACCGAAAAGATAATAACAAAGAAAGCCACACATAAGTACAGACAGTTTAATGTGGAGCTTGGTAAGAAGTAAGATAGTACACCCATAGATTTGTAAAACATATAAGGCATGTTTCTTCTCATAATCCTCTTTTTCCTATTCCTCCTCCTCCTCCTCTTAATCCTTCCTGTACTGGTTCATCTTGTTTGTGGTCTTTTTATTCTTTTTCTTAATCTTGTTCTTCTTCCTCTTCTGTTCTTTTCCTTATCCTCCTCCTTCTCTCCCTTCTCCTTACCCTTCTCCTGTTCCTTCTCTTTCCCCTTTTCTTCTGTTTCTAACTGCTTTCCCTCCTCCCTTCTTTAACAAACCTTTACAAATGTTTGGCCAAGGAAAACCAGGTTAAAGATTGTTAGTTTAAAAAATAGCACTCTGATACTTTATGGTTTCTGAGTTCTCTTTTTCTTTTTTTTTTTTTAAAGATTTATTTATACAAGCTGGGGTACAGGCCAGAGGCGTAGGGCTGCGAGAGGGCTCACCAGAGACAGAGTGGGGAGCAGAACAGCCAGATCAGAAATACACTGCTGAGGGGAGCAGCGGGCGAGGCAGGAGAGGTCCGCCGCACCATGTGGGAGCCTCCTCGACTGGGCTTTGAACTCTCATTGCGAGTTGCCGACAGCTCCACAGCGCAGCGCTCAACCGCTGCGCCACCAGGGAGGCCCTCTTTTTCAATGAAAGTTGAGATTTAATGTAATAAAATAATGAAAAAATATATAGAATGGGAGGAGTAGGCATAAGAAAGCTGGTACACAAAATTTATGAAGCAAATATTAACAGAACTAAAGGGAGATATTGACAGAACACAGTTATGGTGGAACCTTTATTACCTCACTTACAATAATGGACAGATTATTTAGAAAGAAAATAAATATAGAACAAAGACCTTAAATACAAATCAGATGATATGACTTATAGATACTTATAGAATATTCACCCCTAAAACAACAGTATATCATTCTTTTTAAATGCTATGGAAACTGTTCAAGGACAGACCATATTATGAGACATAAGCAAGTCAAAAAGATAGTCAACACCAACTATTAGACACATGATTGAACTGGAAATCACTCATATTCGATAAAATATATAGAAAAGAACATAGGCAAAACACTCTATTACATAAACTTCAGAAACACTTGAGAACTCATCTCCAGAAGCAAGGTAAACAAATGAGAATATAAGTGGCTGGAATTATATCAAACAAAAAGCTGTAGAGCAAAAGAGAAAATGAAGAGAAATCGCATTGAATGGGAGAAAATAATTGCACACCATACATCTGATAAAGGTCTGATATCAAAGACATACAAAGAGCTCACAGAACTCAACAAAACATATTAATTGATGCAATCAAAAGCTAAATAGGTACTTCTCCAAAGAAGAAATGCAAATGGTCAACAGACATGAGAAAAACTGTTCAACATCACTTATTATCAGAGAAATGCAAATCAAAGCAATGAGCAATGAGATACCACCTCACACCTGTGAGATGGCTCATATTAAAACAAACAGACAGACAAACAAACAGAAACAGAAACAACAACAACAAGGGCTGTCAAGGATGTGGAGAAAAAGGAAACCTCTTACACTGTTGGGATTGCAAACTGGTCCAACCACTATGGAAAGCTGTGTGGAGATTCCTCAAAACACTAGAAATGGATCTGTCATATTGTAATACCCAGCTATTCCAATCCTCGGAATCTACTCAAAGAAAACAAAAACACTAGCTCAAAAGGAAACCTAAACTCCTATGTTTATTGCAACACTATTTACAATAGCCAAAATAAGGAAACAACCAAAATGTCCCAGAGCAGATTAATGGATCAAGAAGATCAACTTGAAGGGTTGATAGTAAGCAAAATAATTCAGAATAAAAATGATAAATATCGGATGCTTTCACTTATAGGTGGAATGTAAGAAAACCAAACAAAGGGTCAAAGATAAACTTTGAAAGATGAGCATAAGGGCCTCCCTGGTGGCATCAGTGGCTAAATGCTGTGCTGTGGAGCTGTTGGCAGCAGCGACGCAAGTTGGACACCCAACCTGGGAGATTCCCACTTGGCGTGGTAGACCTCTCCTGCCTCACCCGCTGCTCCCCTCAGCAGTGTATTTCCATCGATCTGCCTGTTCTGCTCCCCACTCTGTCTCTGGTGAAACCTCACGCCGCCCCACGTCTCTGGCCTGTACTCCAGTTTGTATGCATAAATAAATAAATCTTCAAAAAAAAAAAAAAAGAAAGACGAGCATAGATATGAAGCATCCATGAGGGCGGGAAAGGAGGTAGAAAGGAGTGAAAAGGGGTAGAGGAAGAACACAGGGAATATGGTGATGGACTATGGGTATTTTAGTGGTGGAAGAACAGTGATTATCACATCCGAGGGTAGAAATCATACATGTCCAAAAGTTAAATAAATATAATAATAAAAAATAAAAATTGTGGTATGTTCATGCAAAGGAATACAACTTAGCAATATTTTTTAACAGAATCATTGATGCACAGAACATGGACAAATCTCAAAATGTTATGTAATGTGAAACTGTCTGTCTTTTATGATTTCATTTTTATGAAGTTCACTTAGAGGCAAAATTGATTTAAATTCTTAAAATCAGAAAAAAATTTGCCTACAGGTTGAGACTGACTGAAACATGGTGCAACACAAGTATCTAAAGAGATCAAAATACTATATACCATATCTTCAAATATTTTGTTTTCATTATGAAACATGGCCTATCACCTTTTAGAATTTTGAGTCCTATCAAAATTATTTTTCCATACAACATATCTTGCATGAAAAGGTCAAAATAACATCCTAAAAGAACAGGTATACTTTACCCCTTTCGGTCTGAAGAAACCATCAACGCATGTCTCACAGTTTATACCAGCAGTGTTTTGTGTACAATTAATACACACGCCACCTCCAATGTATTTTCCATGTATATTTAAGCTCAAATTTCTTCTGGCAACATTTTCATCATAATAGCATTCATCAGCTTTCCCATGACAATTGCATGCTGCATTAGGGAAAAATAAATTCATAAATATTAATTTCACATATATTTAAATATCATTTTCTGCTGTGTAATAGATTTATATACTATAATGGAAGTTATATTACCTTCAACATGTTTAAAATCAATACCAAAGTATCTAGAAAGTATTCAGATTTTTTGCATGTATTATTAAAGTCATACCTCTTATTAGAACTTGAAATAACTATAGAACTATAAACTTTAGAACTTTAGAACTATAAAACATATAAATCATGCTGAATCTTATTAAATTGCCAGCATTTAACTGATTTTATCTTATAAAGCTGATACCTTATAATGAATCAGCCTACAATTTCTTATATTACAAACAATTAATATGAATTATGGTTCTGAATGATTAATATCCAGATAGTGATTTATTACATGTGAATCAGTTTTAGATTTTAAGGGTTAAATTAAGATAGCATTTTTTTTTACTACTACTTATAAATAAAATTTGGGATTTCTATATGATATATGCTATGTGTTTTATATTTACTACCAGAAATATTGATTCTCGAATATCTTTATAGTATCATGATTTAGATACTATTCGTAACTTCTTTTTGCATGTTAGGAACTTGAGGCACAAAGAAGCTGTGAAAGACAGCCAAGTCAGTTCTGGAAACCACTCTGAGGTTAGGTTCCAGAGTCTACAGGGCTAAGCACTGCTACTATTCTTTCAACTTACATATGGTGAGAGATATTAAGAGGGAAAAATAGAGGAATAGAATTTCATTCTCACTATTTAGAATTAGTGCTGCTGAGAGTATTTATAAACATGAGTTGATGCGGGTAAAACAATGGTGTTTGACCTGCAGTCGTTTACACACTCCATGTGGTAAAGGTACTCTACCTGTGGCACTGATTGCTGTTTAAAGGCCCTAAACCTGCACAGCTCCCCACTGATAGTCTCAAAGGACATAGGTAGATCGGATTCTTTTGCTCTGTCATCAGCAGTTTGCTATTTCATATAATGTCTAAAATATAGGATATAAAACTGTCCATTAGTAAAGGCTTAATGGAATGAGTATTTGTTCTTTAAAAGGTATATCCTGTCTCAAATAAACCAGATTGATGAAAATCCAAATTAAGCTCCAGTGAATCCGAAGATGATTATTCATTTTATAGAGGGATTTGTCATGACCTGGAAGGACTATTTCCTAAGTATTATGGGGACTGCAACACAATTCAGCTGGAAAAGTAAATTTTCATATAATCTTTTTATTGCAAAAGCACATTTATAAAAGGCTTTAGGTTTAAGATTTCCAACTTTAATTTGTAAGTTTTAAAAGACAATTACTTTTCAATTTAGAAATGCAACCTCCCATCTGCCTCAAAATGAAAGATAAAATTGTTTCAAAATTCCATCCTTAAAAAACACTGATAAAGTAACAAGTACATCTAGTTTGATCTGTCCTCTTTGTTTCCTAGTTTAAACACGCATGCCCAAGCAGAGAGTGTTAAAGATTCTGCACAACAGGAAATTTTACCCTCAATACCACTTGCACTTGCATTTACTGACACCCCACAGTAGAAGAGAAATTCAATTAAAAATTAACAAAGTATAAGAACAATTATCCATGGATTGCAGTTAACTTAAATTTGTTCTTAGGAATGAATGAATGCCCTCACTGGAAAAAAGCTATGGAGAGCCAGAGGGAATGGTGGGAACCAAGCTGACAGTAGCTAAAGAAAACAAAAGCTAGCAAGGCATTCAATGCCCTCCTACAACAGTGAGAGGTGGTGGCCCTTCCTCCAGATATGTCTCAGTGAAAATGGGTGACTTCTACAACAAAGTATTTCACAAGCAAGTAGATAAAGATAAAAGGGCAAAAGAAGTGAATGAAGAAAATGTGGAGTCTTAAGACTTAGAAAGTATAGACAGAATTCTTAAACTGAAAAGAAAAGGTGTTTTATGACTGGGCAATATTTTTTTTAATATATATTTTTATTGTTATTTATGTCTTTTACATTTTGTATTCCCCTTGAGTAGCCCACCACCAATTCACCCGTGATCCATCTCCATGGTCCCTTGTGTTCTTTTCTATTCCATTTTGTGCCCTTTTCCTTCCCTCCCCCCGCTTCCCCCCACCCTCGCTGATTGTCTCTCTCCTATTTGATTTCCTTATAGTCCTGTTATAAGTGAAACCATTCGATATTTTTCTCTTTCTTTCTGGCTTATTTCGCTGAGTATTATCCCCTCTAATTCCATC
>PVIJ01023149.1:0-14761 GCA_004024925.1 Scalopus aquaticus | reverse complement strand
CAGGAGGCACCTGCCGCCACCGCGGGGCTGTTCACCTTGTCTGCTCAGGTGAGACCCGAGAGGCCCCACCCTCCCTGCTGCGTCTGCTGGGGCGGGAAACACGTGAGCGCTGACTGAAGCCCGGTCCTCTCCCGCAGCCTACACGGAAGTCCGGCTCGACGGCAGCAGCTCCCGGTGTGAGGGGCAGGTGCAGATGCGCCTGTCTGGACGCTGGAGGGCGCTCTGCGCCGCGCACTGGGGTCTGGCCAACGCCCATGTTGCATGTCGTCAGCTGGGCTGTGGGGTCGCCCTGGACACCCCCGAAGGAGCACCCTCCAGGGGGGCCGCTGACCAGGTCTGGAAAGGCCGATTCCACTGCTCGGGGGCTGAGGCCTTCTTGTGGCAATGCCCCGTGACCGTCCTGGGCGCTGCCAGCTGCGGCCCTGGCGCCGCGGCCTCCGTCACCTGCTCAGGTGAGAGGGGCTGATGCGCGGGGCGGGCCGCCAGGGCGGGGTGTGGGACACTGGTCTATGAGTAATGGTGCATTATATAGTACAAACCTTTTTCAGTGTTTCAACGTGTACTTGCAGGTGTGTTTTATTGCATGAGAAGTACATATTACTACAGTTTAATATTTTTACCAGTTTTTTTCCTAACTTAATACTCTTGTTGTCAAGCTATATGATTTTTATGAATTTTTCTTAGTTTTTCATTTGAAACTGATTGGAACTCAAGTTTGGTATGACATATACTCAATCTGGTAAATGTTCTACATACTCTTAAGAATAATGTGCTTTCTGCTGTTTTGAGGTGCAGGCTTTACAAGTCATAGCATTCATACATTCCTTATCCCTGCTGATACGTTTTCTATCAGTCACTGAGGCAGATGCTGTACTTTTGTTTTCTGAACACACCCTGCTTCATGGAAAGCAGCCATTTTAATTTCCTTCCAATTACATTTTGCTCACATTATTTAACTCCTTACCAATAGCGTCCCCCAAACCATCAGCTTTCTGCTGAGAGGTCCTTCTGCCTTCTGCCTACTGCGTTGACTCCAAAGGAACATTTCGGTCTCCTATAATAAAGATGCTCTCAATATCCACGGACAAGGTCTTTCAGACACATATTTTTAATTCTCTTTAGGAGAAGCTTAGTGGAAGGAAAGCATTTTTCTTTCTTTTAAGTCCCTATGGTAAGTGTCCTGGTAACTGTTCCTGTGCTACCAATTTTCACCAAAAATTCAGCAATAGCAACAAAATGCATTTTATTTTGCTGTGATTTCCTGAGCTGGGGATTTGGGGAAGCTCAGTTTGGCACTTCTGTCTAGCAGTTTCATATCACTGTCATCTGGGCTGAAGTCACACAAGAGCTGCCTGAACTGGAGACCCAGGAAACTCACTGGGGGATGGCAGACCCCTGCCTGTGGCCTCCCCGGGACAGGCTCAGCAGGGCAGCTCCCCTAAAGCTCGTGTCCTCAGTGAGGCTGGGGGGCTGTGCACCATCCTGTCCTGGTGCAGGAAACCAGCAATTGCCTTCACTGCATGCCGCTGCCTACAGCAAGTCAGAGACGTCAGTCGAGATGCAAGAGAAGGCGGCAGAGACCTCACTCCTCAGTGGACATCAGTGATTTTGGGGATGTGTTTAAATGGTACCAGGATGTACGAAATGTCCCACTGTGATAGTGCGTTTTTAGTTTCCACATTTCCGTCTTTCTTTTGTGTGTTAAGGATCTATAACTTCACAAATATGCAACTTTGACTTGTTCACCCCATCTTTTGTGCATCTTTTAATATTTTCTAGTCTTTTGTCCTGTGCTTTATTTCGTGTAACTTCCTCTGATCTTCCATTTTTACTATTCCTGCCTCCAAATCTCTGCTGAGGTCTTCAGAGCCTCACTTAGAATGTTGAATTTACTTAAGTCTCAGGGGGAAAGAAACACATCCCTGCTCTTTGCTTCTGTTTGAGCACCTAACTTCAAAAATTCTCACTGTTCTGGAGCTCTGCCACGTTATCAGAGACTGTTCGTATAGTCCCACGTTTCTAAATTCATTCTTAGTGATACTCAGTGTTTGGCTTAAAATAGAAATTTTGGCATTGTCAGAGGCAGAACTCTCCCACTTAAGCTGAACTCTAAAATTATGATGCCCTGATTGCCCGGTTATAGCTTCCGACTCGGGCCCCTAACTAGGGTGTCATGCCGTTTAATTCAGTTGTCTAATCCTGAACCCCACTAACGCTCTGACCTCACTATTCTACAGGAAACCAGACCCAGGCCCTGCCCCTGTGCACCCCTTCCCCATCTCCACCAGCAGGCACCGCAGCCTCAGAGGACACAACCAAGCACTCAGGTGAGGCCCCCAGCACGAGGAAAGCATCTACTTCCGGGTTACACGCCCCCTGACCTGACTCTCTCCCCAGACAGCCCACAGCTCCGCCTGGCGGCCGGAGGCCATCGCTGCGCCGGCAGAATGGAGATCCTGCACCGGGGCGCCTGGGGCACCGTGTGTGATGACGGCTGGGACCTGCGTGGCGCCCGCGTGGTGTGCAGACAGCTGGGCTGCGGGGCGGCCCTCAATGCCACGGTCTCTGCTCACTTCGGGGCGGGATCCGGGCCCATCTGGCTGGACGAGCTGCGGTGCACGGGAAATGAGTCCCACGTGTGGAATTGCCCGTCCGGGGGCTGGGCGGGCCATGACTGCAGACACAAGGAGCACGCGGGGGTCATCTGCTCAGGTCTGTGCTGTGTATTTTCCAGGGGCTGGGGTGGGGGGCTGTGGAGGAAGGGCTCTGAGGACAGAGTGTGAAAGGGCAGGGGAGAAGGAATGTTCCTCCCCAGCGTCTGACTCTCTAGCACACTTGAGGATTATATGTCTCCTTTCCTCCTGCAGCAGCTGAGGTCTGCTCCTTCCTCCTCAGCAGCATCTCCTGAGGGAGCCACGTCCTACAGTTTCCTTATCCAAGCAGGCTCACTCTTCTGCTACCTATAATAAGAGAATACTAACACTCACTATGCAGAGTCCACTTGCTGTTGTAACAAGTTACCACACAATTTGTAGTTTAAAGCAAGTTATGCTTACTACCTTCCAATCTTGTAGGTTTGAAGTTCAGCATCACCTGACTGGGGAAAATCAAGGTGTGCGCCAGCTGCCACACTTCTAAGGTCCTGTGGAGCAATCAGTTTTTTGTTCTTGTCCTTTTGCTTCTAGAAATGGTCCGCACTCCTTGGCTCAGAACCCCTTCTTTGATCATCGACCATAGTGTTACACCTCTATAACCATTCTTCCATCATCACCTCTCTCTCTCTAGAAAAAAATCCAGAAATGATGTTCTACTTTTTTAAGATAGTGGATCTAATGTGTGATTACACTTAGCTCACCTGGTTAATCATTGCTGTTCCAGGTTAAGGTCACTTTTCCAGGGTCCTTAACTTAGTCAGTTCTGTACAATCTCTTTTCCATGCAAGGTATCACATGTAATAATATTCACAGGCTCCAGGGATCAAGAGGCAGACATATTCAGGGCCATTATTCTGCCCCCACCCCACTCGCCAACCCCCTTCCTCATATCCTGCAGTTTTGTCAGGAAGCAGCATCCAGCATCCTCCCCTGCGGGGCCCAGGGCGCTGAGTGGGGGCTCACAGAGCCCGTCCCCCCCCCCTTCCAGAGTTCCTGGCCCTCAGGCTGGTGAGCAAGGCCCAGCACTGCGCCGGGGGGGCTGGAGGTTTTCTACAACGGGACCTGGGGCAGCGTGTGCAGCAGCCCCATGGACTCCGCGACCCTGTCCGTGGTCTGCAGACAGCTCGGCTGTGGGGACAGCGGGACCCTCGACTCTTTGGCTGCTGTTAGGGAAGGTTCTAGACCCCGGTGGGTAGATGGAATCCGGTGTGAGAAAACGGATACCTCCCTCTGGAAGTGTCCTTCTGACCCTTGGAAATACAGGTCGTGCTCTTCACGAGAGGAAGCTTCTGTCACGTGTGCAGGTGACTGTGCGTGTCTGTCTCTGCCCGGGGCTGTCGCTAGTGCTGTTTCATATTTTCAAGTCTAGGTTATGAATTTAAAGTTAGTCTTTAAAGTGAAGTTGGGTCAATAGTTCATCCACATGCTCCAGAGTCAAAAACAAGGAAATTTGTCCCGATACAGTTTATGTGAAAAATACCAAATGATGGTCCTGAATCTCTGGGGAGATGAATAATCCTCTGTTGGACTCCTCAGGAATGGCTGGTTAGTCAGGGCCAGCCAAGTGCCGTGTGAACGCCTGGAGTAAGAAAGGGCCCGGCCCCCACGCTCTGCGTCTCTGTGCCCCTGGCCCGGTGACTGGAAACGCATCTGAGCTCGTCAGACTCGGGTCAGTCTGCTGCGGAGAGCAAAGCGTGTCTTGGTGAATGAGAATTACACTCCCGGCCGCATGACAGAGGAGACATGTGCCCGGAGGACATGTGCCCTCATGGGGCACAACACCCCCGGCTGTTATCCCTGATTAGGCAGATTAGGAAGTGCCCTGGAAGTGTGTCCCTGATGCCATATTTTGATGAGATGGGAAGGATGAGAGTCCTTTAAAGGAAGATGTGAAAAGCTTATTTTTGTCAGTGTGAATACAGGGTGCTGAGAAAATTCTGACATGGCAAGAGGAACGGGAGGCTGGGGAGCGATGCAGTGTACCCTGGAAGGCAGAGCTGAGTGGACACCTCTCGTGGGCAGTGTGCAAGGAAACAGCTCCAGCAAAGAGGAATTGGTGTATCCTCTTAACTGTCACTGCTGAGTGACAGGCAGTGACCTGGGTCTCCAGATCTTTCTCCCTGCATCGTTCACTTCTAGGAGTTACTCAGAATCCCAGTCTCGGTTGATCTGTTGTATAACCTTTCCTTTAAAAAGTGTAAGTGGAGTGTTAAGTATTAGTTATTTGTCCGATCCTGGACTTATTTTTTTTAATACCCTCTATTTTGTTACCACAACCCATAGATATTATTTTGTATTTCCCTTATTATTATTTTACCAATTACCAAGTTAAAGGAATTATACCTCACTAGATTATAATCATCCATTCATTCAGAGAACATCCATCATGCCCCTGCCCCCAGCGCTTACAGAAGGTTCTGCACACACATGTTGCATGGAAGCCCGTGTGGCGCCGGACTCTGAGCTAAGAGCAGGAGCACAGATGTGAGTCAGCTGTGCAGGGTCCTTCCTCTCGGGGAGCTGCATCCGTGTGTGTGTTAGCTGTGGAGTGTGGACAGCGATAGACAAGCACACAGAATAATTGCAGCTGCTGATGAGGGTGGACATCAGGCAGAGTCGGTCCCTCAGCCCTTAGATAGACTAGGGAGCCTGTTTTTGCCCTTGTCATCTGAACTGAAGCACAGGACCTTGTTTGGGGGCAAAACCATTCCCTCCTGTCCTTGACCCAGAACTACCCCTGAGAACTGGGTCTGAGAGCTGCCCCTCCGCAGCCCCCTGCACAGGTACGTCCCCCCTCCCCGCCCCCGCGCCCCTGGGGCTTTCCCCCCCCCCCCCCCCCCGCGGTTGCTGACACCGCCCCGCCCTGCAGACAGGGACAAGCTGCGCCTGCGCGGAGGAGACGGCGCGTGCGCGGGCCGCGTGGGGCTGTGGCATGAGGGCGCGTGGGGCACGGTGTGCGACGACGCCTGGGGCCTGGCCGAGGCCCACGTGGTGTGCAGGCAGCTGGGCTGCGGGGCGGCGCTGGACGCCCCGCGGGCGGCGGCCTTCGGGCCTGGCAGCGGCAGCGTCTGGCTGGACGAGGTGCGGTGCCGGGGCGGGGAGGCCTCGCTGTGGGCCTGCGCGGCCAAGCGCTGGGGGCAGAGCGACTGCAAGCACGAGCAGGACGCGGGGGTGCGGTGCTCGGGTGAGTGGGAATTTGGGTTCATCCTGGGTGAGCTGGGGCAGGGCAGGGAGCATGGGCGAGGCGGGGTGAGGTGCCCTTCGTGTATTCACAAGGGATCAGTGCAGTACCCCGGGTCTAGGAGAGGGTGGGGAGGGCTCACATCTGCCTACTGAGGGAGCTGTCAGGGCTCAGGCAGGAAAAATGGACACCCTGCATCGGGCCAATCCTTGCCCCAAAGTCCTGTCTCTTTCTGGGGGACAAACAAGGGCATGGCTCACCAGCACAGCAGGTGCGGGCCACGATGCGTGGCCGGGATATTCGGATCCCCCGGATTTGTGTGGAAGCCCTGACTGCATTAGCCAACTCAGGAAAGACCCCGAGGAAGCACTGATGGGGCGAGGCATCCGGGCATTTTCCTTGGATGCGCTTCAGCCACCTCTGTTTACTGTGCCAGGTGTTTCTCATGCCCTCCTGCCGGGGGGCTGGATTCTGTGCTGCAGAATCTGTGAGCTTCCACGGGCCGTGTCTCCTCAGAGCAGCAGCAGTGCCACGGGCCGCTGGGTGCTCTCAGCGTGTGAGCCTGGCCCCAGGAGACGGGCCGGGCTGCGTGGCCCGAGCTCCGAGGCTGTAGCCAGGGGAAGCCCCTGCTGAGCCCAGCTCCTTCGGACCCGGCTGGGCGCGGTTGCTCTGATCCCAGAACAAGGCCCCGGGCTGACCAGCCAGCAGGGGCCCGCCAGGCTCCTCAGGCTGAGGCTGGAACTTCCCTGCCTGTGCTGTCTGGGCATGTGGCGGCGGGAGGGGCCCTTCGCCCGCACCTTTCTCTAATGCTCTCAACCTTGCTCTCCGCAGGGTCCAGCCCGCTGGTGCCTTGGCTCTCCTCCCTGCCTGGGATCTTCTCCCTCATCCCGGGGCTCCTTCTGCCCCTGGTCCTCATCATCCTGGGGACTCGGCTGCACCGAAGGGGAGCGGGGCGCAGAGGTGGGCAGCGGGGCCTGGGCAGCCTGGAAAAGTGTGAAGAGGCAGGAAAGGGGGCCAGGTGTGGCACGGTCTCTGTTCTTACCCCATTAGTTGGCAAAGCCCACCTGGCCCACTTTAGGCACTAAGGGCTGAATACACAGAGCTTCCTGGGGTTGGGGTAGAACGCTCCGAGTCACGGCCGCTACGCGAGCCGAGAGGGAAGGCCCAGGGTCAGCCGGGGCAGAGGTGCAGACGTAATGCCGGAGCTGAGGGGGATGAAGGGGCCGTGGCACCCAGTGGGGCTTACATCTGTGTGTGAGCACTGGGAGCGTGGAGGATTAGCCTGCTGGTTCAGGGGAGTGTCTGGATGGTCCTCTCTGACCTGCTGGTCGTTTGCTCAGTCTTACCCCGCTTTGAAGCTGCTGCTGAAGAGCCTTTGTATGAGGAAATTGAAAACCTCGCATCACCGAAGGCGGAGCCGCCGGCCAGTGCAGGTGCGCGTCCTTCCCAGCCGTCCCGGGGCCTCTGGGGCCCCCCGCGCCCACACCTCCCAGCTCACAGGGAATCGGCCCTTCCATAGCACGGGAGCCCCGGGCCTTCTCTGTGCGCGACCCCAGCGAGCCTCTCAGCCTGCCCAGCCTCAGGGTGTGGGGAGAGTGTTTCTTTTGTGATGTCTTTCTCCACATTAGGGTCCCTGCCGGTTGACTCGGAGACGGAGCTGCCCTATTACTCTGGGGTCGGCGAGGAGAACAGTGACCGTGAATCTGCTCCAGGTAGTAGAGATGGGTCTGCCTTGGCTGGGGTTGGGGCCAGGGAATTTCCCTCATGGAGATGAGGCCCCAGGGGAACAGTCTTCCTTTGGGATCCGATGTGTCTCTTGCCTCCTGCCGGATTCCCCATGCTGGGCTCCCCCATGCTGGGCTCCCCATGTCCACACACACCCCACCCAGTCAGATAGCAGCCCACTGTCTTAATGCAGTGTTAAAAAATAACATCTCTAACCGCTGGGAGCGTAACCTGATGATACGTTTTAGTAGTGCTTGTGAGGGTAGGACAACTTTCTTAATCAAGAAATATTGAGATATATGAGTAATTTTTCTGGCTTATGCATATCAAAATGAAATCTGTGGCCTATAAAAAGACCCCTTAAACGTGGAGTGAATGGACCCTCTATTTAGCAGCCGTCAAGACTCTTGGGTCAACAGGTATTTAGCCCTTAACGCTTTGTGTGTCGGTGCCCTTTAAATTTACCAGCCCTCGGGGGCGGCCATTTTCTGTGCCACCGCATGAATGTTATAAGCATTCAATAAAACACACACAACTCCTGAACGACTGGATATTAAAAAAGCTGTAATAACTCTCATAAAACACCTTACACTTTCACCAAAACAATGTGTAAAGCCTCTAGACTGAGTATGATCAAAGAAATAGCTGCTAATAGTTCCCAATAAATCCACCGTGGCGTAAAAACCGGAGACTAGATGAACACGTATTAATACGTGAGCGGCCACCTGATACTGGTGACAGAAACACGTACTAACACGTGAGCGGACCACAAAGTGTTAAGTAGCCCGACCCTTTACTGTGGTTTTACCTGATCACCTCCTGTCCCCTTAGGTCCCTCAGCTCAGAGGCCCAGTGCCCCAGGTGAGGATTATGATGCTGCTGAAGATGTGCCAGTGCCTGAGGCTCCTCCTGCACCTGGGATGAGGGGGAGGCTCCCCTAGAGGAGGAGAATGGGGAGAGGGTCGCTCAGACAGGTGAGTGGGGTAGCTGATCTGTGACCTTTCACCTCTGTCTAGGAAAGGGTGATTTTTGACCTCCCCCAGGTCTCTCTTCCCATATACTCCAAGTCTGTGTGACCTGATAAGGTGACAGCATCACGTCCACCGTGTCCTTCCCTCATGCTGTCGGACGCCTTGACAGGGGGAGACATCTTAGTGCTGGGGTCTGTGTTTTCATGACATTACTCCAGTGTGGGTGCATTTTGACATGTAGATTAATTGAGCATATTTCCCAAGTCCGAAAATGGAACCACTGTTCCGGCAGCATCTTTATGCTGTCTTTATGAAAGGCAGAGAATTAGAAAAAGTTGTGTTTATGGAATTTATGACACATTTTGGTGATTTAACTTTTTAGCACTCCTATGTACAAGCTCTATGATACAGGGTGGCCTTGAAAATTAAGCTCTGGTGTAGGATTCTAGATTCAGAATTTGTGGCAGCCATGAGCTGTTCTGCTCAAGACATTTCGGTGGGCCAATGAGGACGATCGACATTAGGGAAGAAGCCCGTGGGGCTAGGGTGGGGGGAGCCGCGCTGGGCGGCCGCTCCGTGCCGGTGTCTGGCCCGTCGCGAGCACACTCACGGCCACCAGCAGCAGAGGCGGCCTGGCAGAGGAGCTGAGCTCTCTCCGGGTCTGCTCTCCTAGCTGCTCCTCTGCGAATTCATACCGGGCAGTTGTGAAAGGAGAAATTCTAGTTTCCTCCTCACGATTCTCCCTGTTCCTGGGTCATCTCCCTGCTGACTGGGTGAGGCAGGACACAGGACGTCACCGAGCACCTGTGTGGCCACAGCTCTCTGGTGATCAGACATCACATGGACTGGGTCCTCATGGGTTTTCTCAGACATAATCACTGATTATATCTGATGTCAAATAGTCCGAACCCCCTTAGTGTTACGGGTCTGCAGGGATACTCTGTCATCATCACTCTCGTGTCCTGCTCCCCTCCCCCCCAGGGCGCTGTCCTGTCCCATCACAGTTCTAATCAAACTTCTCTTCATCGTGTCAGACTCTTCTCTGCAGGTCCCGAGGGGCGCAGCTGAGCCTGAGAAGGGAGGAGGCAGGTTCCTGCTGCTCGCCGGGGAGGAAGGGGACCCCGGGTATGACGATGTTGAGTGAACTACGTGTCCCTGGAGCATCCTCGGTGCTGTTCCCATGATGGTTTATTAAAGCTGAGATGAGGCCGCAGATACTGTAAGTGCTTATGTCTGGTAGAGCAGTGCTGACTGTACTTGTATGTAGACAGGCCTCCAAATTAAACATTCTGAATAGAGAACTTTTGATTTGTGCTAGTGTAGTAAGTTTCATTCCAGTTGCTCTTAGAGACTTGGTCCTCAAACGCACTTCTCTTCAAAGCAAACAGTGAGTGAACTATGTTCTCCACCCTCCCCCGTTCTACTCAAGGTTTGCTTTGCCCAGCTGCACGGATGTTCCGGGGTCACTCTGACTTGGAAAAGGGGCTCTGTCTTGGTCCCTGCCTCCCAATGAACCGGTGTGCCAGGGAAAGCTGACCAGCTCCGTGTGGCTGGGCCTGAGGGTCTGTGAGGAAACAGCTGAGGAGGCTGCGGAGAGGCCGGGCCCGCGTGTGGGCAGCCCCGCGGACGCGCACAGGGCTTGAGAGTTTTCCAAATTTTGATTTGTGGTCATGCATGGGGGGCTCTTAAAAAATAATTTTCCTGTAGTTTGTGCATATAAGAAAAAATACATTATTTCATGGACATTCTTGGTAGTACGTATCTTATTTCCAAAACTGGTTATTTTACCAAGATAGTAACATCTTGGTGAAGTGTCCTGAAGTCAGAATGCTGTCACATTCGCTGTTCTGGTCTGCAGGGACCTGAATTTTGAAATGTCGCTATAGCGAATAATGAACCCGAAGTGGTTTCCGGGCAGGAGAATTACTCTGCTTGGCTGGTTGG
This sequence comes from Scalopus aquaticus, assembly GCA_004024925.1. Taxonomy (NCBI): domain Eukaryota; kingdom Metazoa; phylum Chordata; class Mammalia; order Eulipotyphla; family Talpidae; genus Scalopus; species Scalopus aquaticus. The sequence continues at coordinate 4,286 of PVIJ01023149.1, read as the reverse complement.
TTTGCCTCCCGCTTTCCCCTCCAGCCCTCCCCAAACAACCTCAGTTTGCTCTGTTGATAAAATTCCAGTAGGGCAAGGGGACGGGGTGAATGAATGTGTCCGGATTCTAAACAACACTTATCTGTGACGCTCAGGGTGTTTATTTTGAAGATTTTCCTTTCATCATAGGCACAAGTATAAACTCTGCAGTAGTGAAGAGATTTTTTTATATACTTGAAAGACAGTGTTACAAGGATTCTTTGAAGATTTTCTAGATGCAAAAGTAGCGCTCCGTGGTGCTAAGCTCAGCGTCATCGTACCCAGGGTCTTCTCGTCTCAGGGCCAATGGGAGTCGTCTGCCCCCACGCCAGCGATGACAGCTTCTCCAGGAGAACACGGAGTAATGCCTGCAAGATGAAGAGCATCTGGTTTCAGTGGTGACAGAAGGAACAAAGTCCTTTGTTAGAAAAGAATGAAGAAAAGGCTGCAAAGTGTCTGTGAGGCCAAGCCGGCCTCTGAAAGGCGAGAGCTGCTTCTTCCACTCAGCTGCTCCGTGCAAAGTCATGTCTTGCTCTTGACAGCTGCAAGGGATTGGGCCAGTAATTGTGAGGAGTGGTGAGGAGAGTAAACATCTCACACCCAGTGTGGTCTGATTTCATAGGGTATGGGGGCAGGAGGTGACTCCCCTAGACTCCTCAGCACCTCAATACCAGCCCAAGCCTGACCCAGGAGTCTTCAGGAGAACAATCTGGGTTCTCGGTCAGAGGACAAACGGGCAGCTAAAACAAACCCCCCAGCCCCCTGCTCCCGAGGCCCCACGTGCTCATACCTAAGCAGAGTCCTAGTCCTAAGGGCGGAGGGTCTTCACCTGTCAGCTGAAACAACATGAGAATTGTCTCTTTCATTCTACAGCTGAGATTTTATGATTCTACTGAGGCCTTTGAACGTCTGTATTAATAGCAGGCAAGGCCAGATTTAAACACCTGGATGCATGGTTCCCCCAAATAAATTTCTCTGGCTTACTAATTTAATTTATATTTGTTATGGAAATTTCCAGATTACTTCTCACAATCTGAAAACACTCCCAAATATATTGTCAGGTCATATAGCTCATGCTGGGTTGCAAAAAAATGGGAATCAAGCCTCTGACACTCATATAGATATGTCTACATAGAGATGGAGGGAATGGACATGAGAACACAGCAGTTTCTCCTCTCAGAAGAGATGAGACAGGCAATATCCCAGAGATACCGCATCCAGGTCTAGAGGGTCCCAGATGCTGGTAGTAAAGAAAAATTGACTATTGACAGATCCAAACTCATCTTTCCCCCGACAAGGAGACGAGGATGCTGGAGGCAGAGTTGACCACTCACCTGGCTGGGGCTACCCAGCAGCACCTTCTTCTTCTGGGAAAGAACAATTCCCACTCATTCCAGGGGAAGGACTTTCAGGAACAGGACACTCTGCGACATCATCGTAACTGTCTCCCGGGGCCCTGACGTGCTGCCCCGGAGGCTCTGGAAATGCAAAGGACGGAGGCTGGACTGAGGGTGCCCAGGCCCTCTGCTGCGGACAGTCCAGCAGGGGTGAGCTCGGGATTCGGGCTGCCTCTGGGCATGTGTGTGATCGCAGCATTCTCAGAAATTATTTCTTCTAAATGACCTAGCACACTTTCCTAACTTGGCCTCCCATCACACAGCGCACCAACAAAAGCTATGGTAATATGAATTCAGGTAGCGCAGTCAAGCACATGCTACAGAGCTGTGACACAGAATGTGCACAAATCGGTGCCTTGGGATGAATCAGGACAAAGAGATTCCAGCTGCCCACGTGCCTCCGAGTCTGTAGGGGACACAGAGCAGGCAGCAGAGGAACCGGGGTACCTGTCACTCAGAGCGGATCCCAGCAGTCCCACCGCTGGGGGCCTGGGTTTCAATCCCCTGAAGTCCGTGTTGATCTCAGGATCCAATTTCCAGGATCCCTCTGGAATGCCTCACCCCAAGAGTTAACCATCGTCACTATCTGGGTGCGATCTAGGAGGAACATATTCTTTCCTTAGGTTCCTTGTCAATAAGAGCTTCCGGTAACTGCTAAGTACAAGCATCAGTGGGGCATGTTTTCTGGGGCTTAGCAAAATCAATGTTGGGGTCTCAATATGGACATGACCTACAAATATCATACTATTTTAAAGTGCAAACCATACTGCCAGTGCGCACCATGAAAATTATGAGATTATCCGTTTGAGGTGTTATTGAGAAAAAGCCTTTGAGTCTGTAACAACTAGATGCATGTCTAATTGATTAGATGTAGGATACAGAGAACGGGATCTGATCTTACTCTGATGTCACAGATTGGGCAGAAAGAGCAAAAGGTTTCTGTGAAGAGGACAGAAGAGACTCCTTCCATCCTCATCACAGAAATTGTCCTCAGATGAATTCCTGGTCCTCACCCCACCACCCAGGGAAGTCCCGTCTCTCCCACCCGGGGCAGATCCGGGGTCTCCCTGCTCCTCATCGCCCCCCGTGTAATACGGCAGCTTCGTCACTGAGCCATCAGACAGGCTTCCTGGTGGGGAGGAGAACACCACACACAGAAAACGTTTGCCACAGTCGGAGGCCCAATGACCAGGTGCAGAAGAAACCTGGAGGCTTCGGAGCTGCAGGAGAGGGCGGGGAGCTGCTGCCGGGGCGGGGGCTGAGGGGCTGGGTCTGCGCCGGGGAAGGGACCCACGGCCAGCGCAGGGACCGCGGGAGGGCAGGGGCACACCTGGGCTGTCCAAAAGGTCCTCGTCTGGCTTCGCGTAGTTGTCAATCTGGTACAAGGGCTCGTCCATGGCATCTTCGAGAGCAAGGGAGGCTGCGGGGCGCGGCACGTCAGAGACTGCCCCGGAGACGGTCCCTACACGGACAGGCGAGGACCCTGGTGCTCGCCAGTGCCCCCCGGGGTGCCCCTCTGGGCTGCCAGGGCCCGAGGTAGCTTTGTGGGGCAGAGCAGCTGTCCTGACACTGCCTGGGACCCTCAACTCCATTCCCACTGACACTGTTGCCATAGTAAGTGAATTTTTGAGAAATTTTACATTCAGCCACGAACTCTATGTCTCAAATCTCGAAGGCTACTGTGGAGAAGGTTCTAGCTGTCAACTGTGAGGGGGAGACAACACAGGGGCACTTTCTTGGGGTCACAAGTGGCTCAAAAACCTTCCCGCGGTCCCCTTCAGCGTCCCCACAGCCACCTCGGAGCTCTGCTCTCCCTCGGTGCAGCTGAACCCCCAGGACGACCAGGACCAGGAAGAGCAGGGCCCCCAAGACGATGCAGAGGATCCCGGGGAGGGAGAAGACGCCAGGGCCGGGGGCCGCGTCCGACCTGCTCCCTGCGGACAGAGCAGGTTTAAGGGAGAGTATGAGCGTGGCCGGGAGAGCCCTCCCGCCCTCTGCGCCTTGCGCCCCGAGTCCCTTAGACCACGAAGTTAGCGCTCAGATCAATGCCTGGGCCTGAACCCCAAGATATGACCACCCCAATCCTGCCCTGAGGTGTGGCTTGTCTCCCGCAGCTGGATCTAAGGGATCTAAGTGAAAATGGATAAAAGTTGGGAGCACGTCAGCTGCCAGTGGCCCGAGCAAGAGACTTTCCCCACCGATACAGTTAATTTGCCAGAAACATGCAGATTCCTGCCGGTCCCTGAACACGTGGTGTCTCCTCATTCTCCCGACTCCCCGCAGAACCACTTACTTGCAGGGCTGGTGGGGACTGTGGTCCTGGCACCTGGAGAGAAGAACAGGGGAGAAGGGGGTCAACTACTGAGCAGGGGGGAGGCCCCAAGGTCTCACCCACCCTCTCTGGCACCTTGTTCTCTCCCATCTCCTGGGATCAGGCGCAGCCGCCAGGCGCCAAGCCCAGAGCACAGGTGAGCCCAGGAAGAGCTTCTGGACGGGATCCCCCCCGCCCCCCCACGGCGGGGCGCCCCACTCACCCGAGCACCGCACCCCGGCGTCCTGCTCATGCTTGCAGTCGCTCTGCCCCCAGCGAGGCCTCCCCGCCCCGGCACCGCACCTCGTCCAGCCAGACGCTGCCGCTGCCAGGCCCGAAGGCCGCCGCCCGCGGGGCGTCCAGCGCCGCCCCGCAGCCCAGCTGCCTGCACACCACATGGGCCTCGGCCAGGCCCCAGGCGTCGTCGCACACCGTGCCCCACGCGCCCTCGTGCCACAGCTCCACGCGGCCCGCGCACGCGCCGTCTCCTCCGCGCAGGCGCAGCTTGTCCCTGTCTGCAGGGCGGGGCGGTGTCAGCGCCCGCCGGGGGGGAGCCCCAG
>PVIJ01023148.1:0-14760 GCA_004024925.1 Scalopus aquaticus | reverse complement strand
GAGGAGGGAGCCGGAGGGAGGGAAGGGAAAGGGCACAAAATGGAATAGAAAAGAACACAAGGGACCATGGAGATGGATCACGGGTGAATTGGTGGTGGGCTACCCAAGGGGAATGCAAAATGTAAAAGACATAAATAACAATAAAAATATATGTTATATAAAAAAAATTTGAAGCATTTGGAATCACTGAGGGGAACGGGATAATAAAGTAAAAAATCAAAATAAAAAAAAAAATACTTGCCCTCCTAAAACTTTCAATCTACTTGCAAAAAAAAAAAAATCGCATCTACAACAGAACTATATCCAATGAAGTGGTTTGGGGTTACATAACTAATTTAAGGAAAGGAAGTATCCTTAAAGGCAGAAAATATTTCCATATTGGGTCTCCAAACCTGCTTCTCAGGTTTGGTTCATTTTGGTCACACAACCTGACCCTGGGAAGGTAGTGCTTCCTTAGGTAAGCCACAGACACTGTTTCTTCATAGAAACCTGCCTACAAATAGGGAATGAAATCTGCACTGCTGACTTCCAGGGCTACTCTGAGGGAGAAGCATGCCCGGCTACCAGGTGTGAGCGTCTTCCACACAGACCATTCTCTGCTCCACCAGGCTTCAACTGTTTGGGGGAGAAAGACACCTGCAACAAACTCCATAGATAGGTTTATGGATCCCACCTCAGACCAAAGAGAGCCAAGACAAGAAGGGCTACTAATCCCTTAATGCCATCATCACCGAAGAGAGGATTGCTGGGAACTGAGGGCTGGTGTTAAGCAGCCGGGTTTGGTATATAAGCAGACTTTTGGACCTTGGGGGGTCTCTTGGCTTCTAGTAGGGCTACAGTGTGCCATTGGGGGTTTCCAGCTCTGCAGGTCTGGTAGGGCGCATTTGCAGATATCTCCTTTTGTCCCTGAGTTAATCATTTCTTCATTTCCCTTTCTTTTGCAAATAAACCTTTTATTAACCTTTTTGTGTGTGCCTGCAGTTGATTTTATTATATGTCCTTTTTTAAGCATATGGGTGAGAACCCACAGTCAAGCAACCTGTAACACAGGTTGCCCTGTAACACAACTTCCAAGTCTTAGCAGCCATTTGGCATGAGGTTAACCTGAGCCACCTCAACAGGCCAGAAGCCTTGCCACATCTTAGGAAGGAAACAACAGAGGCAGATTCCAGCTATGACTTTTATGGTATGCTTTATAGTTTCCAAATTTAAATCCATTATTTTCTTTGATTCTTACAGTGAATCTTCAATCAGAGAAGGAATCATTATCCTCTTTTCATGTCCTGGAAGAAAAGGTAAATCGCAGCGTAAGTGATTTGTCCAAGGCTGTGCTGGAGGTGATTCCAAAGCTGGAATTTGGATTCCATTTTCTCTGAATCCAACCTCTCCCATCTTTCCTGAGAGCCTCTTTCATCCAGTTCCCTCCCTTCAGAGTAGGCACAGGGCCTCAGAGGACACACCTGTTCTTTTAGCTTCCCTTCCTGTCCCTCCCAGCTTCTCAAGTCCGAGGCACTGCACAGATGCGGTAGGGGTCGGGGGAGATGGTGAGGCCCATTCTGAACTTCAGGCTCAGCTTCTCATTGTCTGGGGGCCTAAAGGTAAATTTTTGCATAAGGGAAGTGAAGAAAATAAACAACTCAGTTTTGGCTAACTGTTCTCCAAGACACACCCGCTTTCCTGAAAGAAAAAAAAAAAAGAGGTCAGTTTCCTTGATGATGAAGTTCCTGGAAGAATTGAGACCTTCTAAGTCCTTTTGCTTAACTGAAGCAGAGGGAGTGCCTGCTAGGCCCCAGGGCTTTATCCAGAGTAGCTCATTTAATCTGACCAGCACCTGGGGGAAGTTGGACACACACACACCAATGCCTCAGGGTCAGGCAGGTGAAATGGGCTGAAGTGCAGGGTGCAGGACTGAGGGAGTGTGAGGCCTGGCTTGACCTGCAAAGTGACTGGGTTAAAAACCAATGAGCAAATAAAAATGTCAAAATACTAATATTTTTCAGCTCTTAAAAGAAAACTACCAAAAAAATGTGAGCAAGTGAATGTCAGGTCTGAGAGTGCAGAGAAGGCGTCGTTTCCCTGTGCTACATTTACCTCTTCATTTGCTGGGGACACAGCGGGCCCTCTGCATGGCAACTGATTCAGCCTCCCCTTGAACAGTCTTGTAGAAGTGGGGGTTCTTCCTGCAACAGGACCTTTACATCTATGTGGGGTGTGAGGATAGACCTTCACTCCAGGGCCAACCCCCTGTTTGAATGCTGCTAAAGTGGAGGCAGGACTGAGATTCAGTTCAACTCCTCCTACTTCCCAGTCTTGTATTTTGGGGCAAATAAAGTGATCTCTCTAGAGATTAGTGAAAATGTGTTTGTATTTAAGATTGGAAACAATATTTTATATATTGTGCAGGCTACACACTGAATTAAAATATGACAAATAATAATTTATTTGGGGCCCCCCTTGGCACAGCAGGTTAAGTGCAGCACTATGAAGCTATCCAGAGCCACTGCAGCACGAGGTCAATCCACAGCCAGGGAGCTTCCCACTTGGCACAGCAGACCTCTCCTGTCTCGCTCGCTGCTCCCCTTAGCAGTGTATTTCATTCATTCTGCCTGTTCTGCTCCCCACTCTGTCTCTGGTGAATCCTCTCACCACCACCCCCACACTTCTAACCTACACCCCAGCTCTTGTATGCATAAATAAATCTTAAAAATAAAGTTAATAATTTATTTGGTTAAACAAAATATTTTAATTTAGTCCCCTGTATAATAAACATTCTGTTTATAAGAACATTAACTTCATCTGGTTAACTCTAAATAAATGGAAAAATACCATTTTGAAGACTACCTTTAAATAAGACTACTAAAATGTCATTATGTGTATTTTTAATTTTTACTGTTATTTTTTCTATTGTGCTTCTTATTCTGAAATTGCAAGAACAATGTACAGAAAACTTGCAAGAATAATACCAAGGATTGGCTTTTTCTGAACTATTAGAGTAAATCATCCATATCTCCCACACAATCCCTAGTAGGTATGTAACAGGGTGGCCCCCAGGAAAAGGGGAGGTTCCAGGTTCCCTAATCCACTGAAGAGAGGGTGCAGCTGAGCAAGGAGGAGAAGCTGGAGATGGGAGAAGGAAGGAAGGATCCAGAGCCAAATGGATACCTGGAGGAGGCACATAGAGCAGAGAGACGTGAAGAAGCTGCATTTGCTTCTTGGTCTGGGACTGGTTGAAACAGACGTGGGTGAGACCCGTGGGGAGGTCAACAGTGGCAGCTTTTATCTTCATTTTGATTTTGCTCTTTTCCTTCTAGACTTGTCTGGCTGTTTCTGACCCTTTTCTATGGGTCCCTGCCAGAATGTGCCTTAGACTTGTGGCAGGCTTTCGGGCCCTGCTTTAGGCCCACCCTGCTTGGCTGGGCATTTACCTACGAGGGGCTGGTTTACTTCAGGTGCTTGATTTGGAAACTTTATTCCCCTTTTCTGTATTGCACATTAGTTGTGGTAAAGTTCCTTCCCATTGAAGGTCTTACACACCAGAGTCTGTTTTGTCTTGATGCGGCGGATGGCAGAACCTATTTGGAATGGGGAGGTTTGGGGGGCCTGGGGTGCCCCTATCCCTGCCCTGTTACACTACAAACAAGGGTCTTCTCCAACACAACCACCGTGTAAGCACCAAATCAGGAAATTAAAACTGATTCCTTTCCATCATCTTTTCCTTGGACCCCAATCACGTCTTGCAAGTTGTCCCAGTAATGTACTTTATTGTAAAAAGATCCAGTTGAGTGTCACATATTGTGTTTGGCTGTCATGCAAGTAACTGATCAATTTTTATGAATTTGGCATTTTTGAAGACAATATACCATTTATTTTGTAAATGTTTGTCATGATTAGATTCAGGTTGTGAAGTTATATGTTTCTGGTAGGAATATCACTGATAACGGCATTCTTATCCTATAAGGTGGCGCACAATTTTGATTTCTATTATTAGTGATGTTAACTTTGATCATTTGATTAATGTGGTATCTGTCAAACTGATACCGGGCAAATGGGGCTTCAAAATTGCCAAAGGCAATGCCCCAGTTGCTTACCTGTCACTATCTTATAGTCAATCCATGTGTTATTTTTGCTGCATGGTAGTTTCCCATGTAAGTAAATATTCTTGGAATAATCTTAATATATGCAAGGCTCCAATTTTGTCCTCTGCCTGCGGTGGGCCATTGAGGAAATAAAATTAGAGAATTCTTGCAAAAATTTTTAGAAAATACAAATGTGCTTCACAATTATGCCCTAACACTTTGTATCTGTGTCTCCCACCTGTGTTGCCTGGTCTTTATTTTTTTACCCATCACCAATAGCATGATGAGGAGATTTGTTAAAATGGTACTGTAGGCTAAATGGAAGTGATCAGGTTTTTTCCACCCTCTTGCCATTAGCATCTATGATCAACACCTGTGGTCTTACATGGGCTGGCAGCACCTGGAGTGCGGTGTGGGGGTGCATGGGTGGGCGCACCTGAGCTAGAGACTGAGCATATAAGGACGGCAGCAGAGAGCAGAGGGGGCAGAGAACCCTGCGGCACAGCGCAGTAGAGACCAATGAGGAGACCACATGAGAACGACAGAATGTCCAGGAAGAGTGAAATTTGCCAGGGGCTGGGGATTCTCCTAGCTGCCCGGCCCCCAGGCCTCCCTGCCTGCCCTGCACCTGGTTGCCGCATAACAAAAGGTGTAGAAGGATCATTAAAAGCTGGAAAAAGCCACCGAGGGCTCCAGGATGCCTCCTTTACCCGTCTGCCTGGATCATAGAAAATCTGCTCTGTGCCTTCCTGGCACTACAGGTACCAAACAGCTCTCTCGTAAATGCCCATGATTTTCGTAGCAGGACTCATGTGTCATGACAAAACCGGACCTAGAGAGGCAGGCACCAGATTAGTGCACTGGTTCTGTCAGCCTTCCGTGCACTGTGGGTAAACTTCTCCATTCTGACAGAGTTCACTGCTTACTGCTTGTCAACACCTGAAGTACTTTCTCTCTCCTCACTTTGTTACATGGCTGGACAAGGGTACCAATAAGATGGCTGCTCCGAATTTGGTTTTAAAAGCATGAAAAGGAGGACTACTCAAAGCTTCCTCCTTGGGGTTTCAATGGCATGAACCAGGTCAATCTCATTAGTAATATGAGAGAACTAACCTAGGATTTCTGGCAATTTTTTTCCAACCTTATCTTCTATAATTGTTATTTTATTTGAAAAACAAGGAATTAGACCCATGTCTTTCATGAAACTGTCTGCTGCTTTGTTGGATCCAACAGGAAGGACTTAAATGGGGAAAAGAAAATATGAATTTGAAATTACAACTTTGCAATCTGCCCTAATTTGGGCACATGTCATTGTTCCACACCTATCTTTTCCAAGAGTAAGCCATCAACATCTTGTTCCTCCAGAGAGACTATGCTTAGAAAGTGCTAGAATGAGTAAAAGCAACTGTGTGCCTATGGTGGCCATGTGGTAGGAAAAACCCAGACAGTTGTAGTAACTGACATTTTGTTATCTTGGTTGATGTTCTAGGTTTATATGTCCTGTTTCATTTAAATAGTCCTCCTTCTGTCATACCTTCTCTGGGGATCCCAAAATTGTTTATGTTCTCTGAATTTTATTCTTTTCAGGCAGAGAGCAAGACCAGTTGATTGCAAAAATGGCTCCTGTAGCCACATCATATGTAATATGACTTCATAGCTCCTTCCAGCAAAAACTGTAGTATTTTTCCCTCCCCTTAATCAAGATGATATTTTGACTTGCACTGGCCCAGAGAATGCAGAAGTGAGGTATGCCTGTTCCAAGAGTGGACATTAATATGTACTGCAGCTTCCATTCTCCCTCTTGGGATCTTATTTCCAATATGTGAACAAGCCAGGCTAGCTTCCTGGAGGATGGGAGGTAACATGGAAAAACACCTCACAGTTTCAGCTGGGGTTGTTGGAGATTAGTCTTCAGCCAGCTGACCTTCCAAACAGTGGAGCTGTGATTAGCAGAGCCACCAAGCTGAGCTGTGGACTTGTGAGCATAACACATACTGTTCTCAGCCACTGAGTTTTGGGCTGTATGTTATGCTGCAATATGCTAACAGATAACATATATGAACTCAGTAAATTCTAAGTGTAAGGGGGTTTAAGTGGAAGGTGAGTTATTTTTCACCTGTACTAGAGAACACTAGAAGTATAGAAACTTGAGTCTTAGACTCCATTCTGCACATGGTCTTGGAGAAGAAACAACTCCTTATCGTATTATTCCTTATATTAAGAAAGAAAATACTGATTTCCTGCCTTAACTCAATAATAATTGGCTGCTATAAGGATTAAATGGGCCTCCCTGGTGGCGCAGCGGTTGAGCGCTGCACTGTGGAGCTGTCGACAGCTCGCGATGCGAGTTCGACGCCCAGCCGGGGAGAATCCCACATGGTGCTGCAGACCTCTCCTGCCTCGCCCGCTGCTCCCCTCAGCAGTGTATTTCTGATCTGCCTGTTCTGCTCCCCTCTCTGTCTCTGGTGAACGCTCTCGCCGCCCCACGCCTCTGGCCTGTACCCCAGCTTGTATGTATAAATAAATAAATCTTTAAAAAAAAAAAGAAAGAAACTTGCTTGGAAATAAATTCTGGAACTAGGAAGGCATAATTCTATCATGAGTAGTAAAGCACAAGTGAGGCAAGAATAATAACCCTTGAAATAGAAGTTTCTGAAACTTCCCCCTGTAATGTAAATCTTAAGCTATTATAGACCAAAGACTAAAAGACATTCCTGCCTACAATGTGTCAGGCATCTAGCCCAGAAGATAGGACAATGAATGAAGTAGTTAAACAACAAAAAAAGGGGGGGGGGAGGGGCACCTGCTTTTACGGAGCATGTGTTGCACTGTAACCTTATGAAGTTCAAATTACTACTTTTTTCTACTTTTTGATCCCAGATCAATTTTCATATTAAGAAGTGCCTTGTTTAATGTGATACAGATCAAGAGGATGAAAGGACAAAGAAGATCTAATCAGAATTAACCTCATAGTGGGAAAGCATGGACTTTGGGTGATATTGCCATGGGTTCAAATCTCAGTTCCTCCTTTATTTGAGCTGTAGTGTGTCATCAACAAAATGATACTGCTTCAGAACATCATCCATTATTAATTTTTAGTTAATGGTAAGTACACGATCATGTATTCCATGGTGTGGGTTCCTTTTGGTATTTTTTTTTTAATTTTTATTTTTGAAGGAGATAGTGCTAGGAATAGCATAGCCTTTAGTTTCAGGTTAGTCTGGTTAACACGGAGTGCTGCTGCTGCTATATGGTTTTATGACTTTAGATGCTACAATTATCCCCTCCCCTCAAAACCTGTTTTATTATTGCCAAAGTAGTAAAAAGTAGTAATCTGAACTTCGTAAGGTTACAGTGCAACACATGCTCCATAAAAGCAGAGCCCCCCCCCTCCTTTTTTTTTTTTTAACTACATTCATTGTCCTATCCTCTGGGCTAGATGCCTGACACATAGTAGTTTCCCAGAAAATATTTCTAAATTTACTGAATTGAAAAATTACTTGAAATAATCTATGCATCATATCTAACTCAACATCTGTAATATACCTTGTGTTAATTGTTTTACAAAGTTTTGAGTTAAAACAGTCTCTGAAGCTGAGTGACTTGAAAATGAGAGAGTTCTCATGGAACCTTCTTGTATACCTTTCCAACTGTGCATTATATAAATGCATTAACTAGACTTTTAAAGGGCATTAAAGTGTAAAAAGGCAATAGGACCTCTTCAGGGATTGCTTAGAGAAGAACCCCACCTAGTTAAATCAGTGACATGAAAAGTCACTACAATGCCCAGAGTGATAAGCAACTGCCCATTCTTTTGTTCCTTTCCCTTCCCATTATTATAAATTGCCTCCATTTAAAAGTCCTAGAAAGATAGCAAGTGTCCAGTTTTCTTTGCAAGCAAGAGGTAGGACCTGAGTCTCCATCCCCGAGTTCTAGGAGACAGAACAAAGTACATTTGCAGTTTCCCTCAGAGGTGGTGAGGCTGTAAGAAGTGAGGCAGCCTGAGCAATGTCCAGCCCTGGGATCAATCCTTAGACACAAGGAACAGCAGAGGGAGCTGTGAGGAGCAGGGCATCTGGAGACATTCCGCCCGAAAGCAGAGAATGTCACGAATGGGAAGAGCTGAGAGAAGACCTCTGGATTGTCACACTCCTTTATTACAACTCACCTGTGGAGAAAGGCAGGAAGGATTCATTTTTCTTAAACTGTCCATTCTCCAGAAAGTGCTCTGGGTTGAACTTGTCAGGTGTGGCCCACACTTCAGGGTCCTTGTGCAGTGCAGTCAGATTGGTGAGGATCACGGTTCCCTAGAGAAGGGAGCAAAGACTCAGGCAAGGTTTCATTCCCAACACACCTGCACAGAAGGGTGGCTGTCCCCTGGCTCCAGCCTTCGGAGGCTAATCCCCAGGACCCTGCTCTTTGCTATAGTGGAGCTTACCATGATAAATGGCAATTACCTGTGGGAAATTGACCAGGGGGGCTTGGCTACCTTTGACAGCAGACTGGATCATCTTCACAGGGACATGTCTGTGTAAAACTTGTGAGGGGTGTGCGTGCAGCAATAGGAGGATAATGCCACCACCTGCCAGCAACACGACAAGAAAATCAACCCGGCTGCTCAGGTGAGTGCTAACTATGGCAGCTCCACCAAGGGCAGAGATAGCCCATTCCTCTGTTTCCCCCCTTTCTTCCACCCAAGGTCCAGTACATGCCACAGGAAGGAATCAGGCTGCCCAGGGAAAGGGACCACTGTCCATCAGGTCACATAGCAAGGAACCCAGCTGCCATCTCAGCCGTAAGTCCCTTTCTTCCCTCGTAATCATTATGTCTTCAGGTAGTCCTTCAGCATGGCTGGTCAATTTTACTTTAAATTTCTCCAGGTTCTGTCACCTCTATGCAGTGTCCACCACAGCTCACTTAGCCCTGGCCACCACCTTGCTTGCCTCTACTCCTGTAATAGCCATCTAACTGACCCCATCCCCTATTATCTGCTCCTCACTCTGACAGCAGAGTACACTCTGGACATGATTAAATCATGTCACACCCATTCATACCTTGACCTTGAGAGCCTGCACTAGCATCTCATCACTCTTAGATGAGAGTCCCTCACCTGTTCTGTCTAGACCTCTCTCCTGCATACTTGCCCACCTTGAACACACCTCTTTCTGTTTCTCAAGCACGCCATGTTCCCATTCATTTCCATGCCTTTTAAAATTGCTCATCTTGTCTGGATTGTCTTTCCTCCCTCCATTGGCACTAAGTTAATATCTAATACTTAATCATCCTCAGCTTCAGCATCACTTCTCTTTGGAAGCCTAATCTGACCCCCCTAATCTTACTCCCTCTCTGGCTAGCTGACATTTTAATGGGACCAGTGGGTGTTGTCTTTGGTCAGTGTTCATGGGTTTGAAAGTCTGGACTTGCAAGATTATTTTACTTAGGGTTGTTTCCAGCTCTGAGCACTTTAGAGCTTAATGACTATTGAAGAGTAATAACTACTATTTTTAGCACTTTCTATGATAAGCACTGGATTAAATGTTCTTGTATGACCTCATTTTATCTCCACATGGGAGGTAAAGAAATTGATAAAGGAATTGAACCTCTGAGAGGTTAACTAATATGCCCAGAATCACGCAGTGGGAGAAATAGAGCCATGATTTGAAGTAGATCTATTTGACATCAAAGTTACCACTCTGAACTTCTATAATATAAAGTCAATTAGATCTCTCAGATCCCAGGATAGTTATTAAAGTTGATGTTAAAAACCTGTGGTAGAAGTGATCTGTTGAACTGGGCTGGTTCCCTAGAGTTAAATGAGTCACTAGGAAAATATAAATAGAACTTGTGGAATAATCTGGACCTGAGCCTCCACCCACAAGATAGTCAATTAGCAAGAAACGGAATGCAGTAACCACCACAATAGCTGCTTTTCCTGGCTCTGCAGGAACAGTGACCCAGGGGAGTCCAGCAGGCAAGTTCCTCTGGTTCCTCTCCCTCAAGGCCTTGCCCGGGTGTGACACGCTCAGAGGGACTTAGACAAACTGGAGTGAATCCAGAAAGGCAGGCCAAGGTGGTGAGAAAGCACTGCTGACATGCAGTGTGCAGACGGGACACTACAGGGCACAGGAGAGATGTCTGTGGCGATCAGGAGGCAAGTGTGTGCAGGGAGGTCAGGATTCCCGGGGTGAGGACAAGGGGATTTAATACAGATCAACTGAGAAAAAATGGCAGCGAGACTCTTTAAAAATCAAGAAAGCAACTCCTGTGGAGATAACATGATGGAAAATCAAAAAGATGAGCCTGGGAATCCCGAAGGAGCAGATTCTGAACCCTGCTATTGTTACTTTGTAGTTGAGAGAGTGTATACAAGCTAATCACTACGAGCTCCAGCTTCTCAATTTATAAAATGGGAATTAAAGAATTATTCTTAGGATTAATAAAGACATTTTAAAAGAATATATATAGTTGATGGTGTATGATCACCACTTAATTACCATTGGTTCCTTCTCTCCCTTCCTTTAAGTAATACTGTCCACACTTGGGTTGATTTCCCTCATGGGACAGTGCTTCATGGGGGTGTAAGTAAAAGTTGGGAAAATACCTGTGGGGTATCATGTTAGAAATTCCAGCATTTAATACTGGTACAAATAGTCTGAAATGTCCCTTTGTACTTAATATTTTACAGCCCAGGATTGTGAAACAATTTTCTGTAGTAAGTCTAGCAAGTCTCTAGGGCTGTGAGGTGCCCGACCAGGGCATAGAAAAAGCACAGTCTCACTGAGAACTCTTGCCTTATCACCACAAAGAATCACAAAACCCGGAGAATTCCATTGCAAAGAAAGCCAGATTGTGCCTACACATATTTGGAATCCTAAAAGGAAGCCTTTTTCCCCTCCATCAAAACTATAAATATCTAGTTGAACTTAATGTTTCAAAGACCACACATGGAAAAAAAGACCCTGCTCTTATATCAGGTACAATAAATTTCTCTCTTCTTTTATTGATTCCTCTCTACCAGACTACATCTCACTTTTCAAATTCATATTCCTCCCATTTAAAGATGAACGTAAAGATCTGAGGCTGGGGGGGGTCCCTGCTCACCTTGGGCAGGTGGTATCCGGCCAGAGTGGTGTCTGTCAACACTGCCCTGGGCACATTTAGGGGCACGATGTTCCCCATTCTCTGCACCTCGTGGACGACGGCGTAGGTGTAGGGCATGGAGTCTCTCAAAGCCATACTTGGCTTCTGGGATTGGCCAAGCACTCTATCGATTTCAGTATGTACTTTTTCTGGAAAAGAAGAGAAGCTTCTATTATTCTTATTATTCCATAGCAGTCTGTGATCCTGGTAAAGCTAGGAATGGAATAACCAGAATTAATCAACGTAGCTAAAATTAGAATAGGTTCTCCAGATTCTAGATTCTGGGAGGAGTGTCGGTGGAAAGAGGGTGTTGGTGCAAGACAAATCTGTTTGTAAACTCATGCGCTACAGCATTCTTGCTGCAAGTTATTTAAACTCTTTGAGAATTAGTTTCCTCTTATGAGTGATGATAAATCTACTTTCATCTTAAGGGTATTTTGAGATTTACATGAACTGACTTAGGTGAGCAGCCAACAAATGAGCGACACTGCTAACTGTTCACCCAAATCGCTTTCCGTGTTTCTCCCCAATAACAAGATTTTAACTCATTCTCCAGCCACGTGGGACCACGTGACTAAGTTCTGGCTACTAGAGCATACCTGCTAATTGCAAAGTGTAAAACTCACACTATGCTCTTAACGGAAGGGTCTTTAAGCCTTCTTTTTTAAGGCATTTTGTACCATGACTTAGAATACACACATTATGTATTTGTCCCTTCCCATCGGTGGAAAGGCAGCCCCCGTGGTGAGCCATCTTTGAGACTGCCCACCAGGGCAATATTCTAAATACACCAGGGCAACAAGCTGGCAGGAGCCTACAACCCAAAGGATTATTCAGAGTTCAGCTTAGATTTTCTACCTGAGAGAGAAATGAACTTCTATATATTTTAAATTGCCCATTAAAATATTTTTAATGATAGTAAAATACACATAACAAAAAAGTATCATCTTAATAATTTTAACTGTACAGTTTAATGGTATTAAGTATATTAGCATTATTGTGCAACAAATCTCCAGATCCCTTTTTATGATTTTAACCTGAAATTACATCCATGAAACAATTCTTGGGTCCCCAGCCTCTGGCAACCATAATTCTACTTTCTGTTTCTATGGATTGATTACTCTAGACATCATACAAGTGGAATCATACAATATTTGTCTTTTTGTGACTGGATTATTTAAGTTAACATAATGTGCTTAAGGCTTATCTGTTTTGTAGCATGCAGATGTCAGAATTTCCTTCATTTTTAAGACTGAGTAATATTCTACTGTATTCCACATTTTGTTTATCTGTTCATGCATGGATGAACACTGAGGTTATTTACACTTTTAACTAATATAAATAATGCTGCTATGAACATGGTATGAAGTTATATTATTTTAAGTCACTGATATTTTGGAGCTTCTATCATAGAAGCAAGTCTCTATCCAAACATGATAGCTTTTAAACTTTCAAAAAAAAAATAATGCATAGTTACAAATGTATTTTGTACCATGAATTCACACTCATTACATGCAGCTTTATGGACAGACTGTCTTTAGTACATGGCAAAGACTGATCTTTTCTATTTTTATTTTAGGGAATAAAGTCGATCTTGTTTTACTAAAACGATTTCCCATTAATAAGCAGTAACTAGAGTCTAACAAAACTGTATCTTAACAGATCCCATTCCCTCAAGTGCTCAAACTATTCTGGGAAGTGGAGAAAGAAAAATGATTATAACAGACCCTGTCCTTGAATGGACTGTAATCTGTGGGGCAGAGGCACTGATAATATGTGATGAGCAGAGTAATGGAGGTGCACTAGGTCATCTCTAGAAGAAACAAATGCTAGCTTTTTGTAGAGGGGTGGAGATGCCTCTCAGAGAAGGTTGTATTTGAGTAGATTCTTCACACAGAGCCAGTGTTTGGCCATGTAGAGAAATTAGGGCTCTGCAGCCTTGGTGAAGGGAAGAGCAGATGTGACGGCTTGGAGGTGTAAATGTGGGAAGAGCAGAGGAAAGCACAGGTAGTTTAGTGAGGCTACAGCACCGAGCAGATGGAGTTGAAGCTGGACAGGCAGGAAGAGGCACATCAGAGGGTACAATATACCAAGCTCAGGACTTTGAACTTCATTTGCAGGACATGGGAAGACATAGCTAAAAGGAGGGAAAGCTATCTGACCCGATTTCATATGAAAATATAGCTTTTCCTAGAACTCACCAGTGATTTCACTGTTTGACCTACTAGAAGATGAGTTTCCTGAGGGCAGAAATTCTGTTATTTCTGTATTATATGGACCCTTCACAATCTTGATAGGAAACTTGAAGGATGTGCCTGCCTTCGAGTCTCCTATGCTTAGTGACTGTCCCACCTTTCTCGCTGTTGCACCATGCTCTGCTCTGGCCCCAATGTTGAGGCAGTCTAGCCTGCGAAGCCTCTTTCTTTCCTGGCCCAGGAGCACTCACCCTGGATGTCGGGGTTCAGGGCCATGTAAAGCAGGGCCCAACGCAGTGTTGTAGAAGTTGTCTCTGTTCCAGCAAAGAAGAGGTCCAGGGTACAAAAGATGAGGTTTTCTTCATTGAAACTTGAAGTGGCATTATTACTATTCTAGAAAGCACAATGTTTATGGGTTTATTCAGAGTGTTCTTGGTTGCCACACCACACAGGTCTTCATTGTAGGGATGGAACATGGAAAGAAGAGTCCCCAGAAGAAAAGCCTTTCCCTTTGGCCTTCTCAGGAGGTAGAGACTTATTATAATAGCATCCTTTGACCAAAAGCTGGAAGTATTGTTAGCTTTAGTGGATGAAAATCAAGATGACTATTTTTCTTATTCCTATAATTTGGGAGAAACTATTACTATAGAGAAAGAGAAGCTATAGTATCATGAAAAGACAAACTTAGGTTCCAATATTAACCACATCATTTACTATCTGTGTGACCTGGGGTAAGTTACATTAGTTTCCTGTTTTACAAAATAGAAATAACAATGCACACCCCTTAAGATAACAATATGAATTATGTGAGATGCCAAAGACACAGCAAATTCTCAGCGTGTGTTGTACTGATATCAGAAGGAAGAAACTGAAATCCCCTTATGTACAATTCTTATATCCCCATTAATCCCCATTAATTCCCATTAATCTTTTCCATTGTAGGTGACACCTCTCCAATTCAATCAACCATCCTCACAGCTCCCCATCACCTTTACGCCTTCTGGTTTTGTACCTGCACTCAAGGTAGCAAGTCTCCTCCTCTGAGGGAAAAACAATGTTATATATTAATGTTATATCAATACCATTAATATTAAATCAATAAGGTAAAATAAAGGAAGGAAAGAAATCCAACTCCAGGAGGAGAAAGAGATTGTAAAAGTAAAAATGTCAATAGCCACTGATAAGGCAGGGTGCCACAGCCTGGCATCCTGCAGCTGTAAAACTTCAAGGACTGCAACCTGAGATAAGCCTCCTCCGGGCAACTTCAAAGTCTATTGACTCCTCCGCCAGAGGCAAAAGGCTTCAGGGACACTAAAAGATAACCACCCTGGCCATCTGCTTCACGACCA
>PVIJ01023147.1:0-14765 GCA_004024925.1 Scalopus aquaticus | reverse complement strand
AAGGAAGGATCACTCTAGCCACATCAGTCTGGACTATTTTCTCCTGGGGTTATTGATCAGCCCCAAAGAGAGGTGGGAGCAGAGCCCATCAGGTCCAGGGCAGCAGCGCCCCCTCAGGCAGCTGGAGGAACTGTCAGAGAGAAGCTGTCTCCATCAGTAGGCCCCAGACTTGGCTATTTGCCCCCACTTCCCCTTCCTCAACCCTGGCTATTTCTAGAACACTCAGAAGGGAGTGTTATTTCTGACTTTAGACCTCCCAGGCCCTGCTCTTCCCAATTCTCCAAAGGGGAACTTGAGAACTTCAGTCTCCCTCTCTAGTCCTTTTCTCCTCTCTGTCAAGTGCGCCCTTTCCTTCTGTGTCAGGTGAATTGGCGAAAGGTCACCCTGTGGGACCCTAGAGAAATGACCCAGGACCAGAGGCCCAGGAAGCACCTTAGTCCCCGGCTGGCTGCCTGGAGGGTGAAGTGCAGGGAGGGGAAAGTAACCATCACCCTGACTTCAGCCACAGGTCACCTAGGGAGGGACCCAGGAGCTGGTCTGAACCCATGTGTCACCCCTGCCCCATCCAGCAGCCTGGACACAGAGTTCCCCTATATTCCTGGCGCAGGTGCCAGAGATCCTGATGTTTACCTGGAAAATCTACCAATGCAGCTGATGACGCACGGATGCTGCCCCCACGGTCCTGAGGAGAAACTGTCACAGAGGAAGTGAACTATTTTTGAGTTACCGACACCTAACTTCCTCACTGTCTTTCGCATCAGACAAGCCCCAACTTTCCCTGCTACAGATCAAGGGTCTCATGCAGCTTTCGATCCAAGTCAGTAGTATGACACGGGCTTTTGTAGAAAATAGAGTTTACTGTGACTTGACAGGGAGAAGAACATGTGGCAAGGTTCACATCTGTCTCCGCCAGTGCAGCTCGGTTTGATGGAAGAAGTGGAAGAAAGAAAGTTCAGATGAGAAAGTTAGAGGTAGGCAGTTTAATGGACTAGACACAACTCAATGCAGCTGTGGAAGGTCTTGTCAAGTTCTGTTTGCACACTGGGTGACTTTACTCCTTGCTGACCTGGAATTACCTTCAGGCCAATCATTGGGACATGCTCAGGCTGTGGGAGCACCTGCCTCAGCCCCGAAAGCCCCTGAAGTGGTGCCCAGAGCTCCATGTCCCCATGGCTGGGACCTTGCTCCTCTTCAAGAGGTATTTGGCCCAGGCTGCTGTGACCCCTGGCTTCTGGACTGGGGCTCCCCCTCCCGACCTCCCAACCTCAGAGGTGCTGACAGGAGATAAAACTTGTGTAGTCTAGGGGGTTGAAGACAAATTGATTGGTTCATCCCCACAAAGAAATGAAGCAACACTCCCAGACAGCCCTTTCTGTTCCTTTTTCTATCATCCCATAATTCCCAAGTCCCCCCTCCAGAGAGGGTTGCCCACCTCTCACCACACAGCACCTGTCTATCAATTTTATCTGCTCTCAATAATTATGTTCACCTTATCGACCACTGAAACGCTCCTTCCCTTTCATTTTTTTTGTATTAAATGATTGATTTCTGTGAATTCTTTTCCAAATATGAAGGAAAGTCCTATTTATGTAAAATGTACACCTGACAATAATGTCTGCAATAGTAACTCTGAATCAGAGGATTCTTCTCCCAAATACTCACCAGTTCCTGAGCTCCCAGATCTTTCTGATTTTCCGATGCTAATGCCCTGCGATTGACACCCTGCTTTCATTCTTGTTAACTAAGACCTAGGAGTGGCTGCTGCAGCTCCAGCAAGGACACCTACCTTCTAGAGCAACGGAGCTGTATCAGTGCAGAATGTTTCTTCTTTCTGAGCAAGACTTCACTGACTAGAAGTGATAATGGTATCAGTTAGGACAAAGGTGGGTCTTAAGATCTTTCCACGGCACCAGAAACCTGACAACAGTGTCCACCTTTGAGATAGAAGAGACAACACACAAGGTGATGTGGGGAGACTGTCACTGTGTCTGGAACCACATGTGTGTCCTTGTCTACCCACCCAGTGTGGACAACTCCTGGGAACAGAAATGGTGCCTTGTTCATGCCATGTGCTGAGGGCTGAAAATACGCAAGAGCAGAGTGGGTGCCATGTGCGTTACCAGGGACTTGTCCCTCAGTCTCTGTCGCTGGTGCATTAACCACCAGGGCCCCATGATGGTACTTCACACACAGCTGGCAACATCCCCGAGGACTCCCCACTGCCAAGTCCATGACCTTCCTCTGGCCGCCCACCACCTGATGGTTATGTGCAGGGATCTCAGGTGGGCCCAGCCCTCCCTACCTCCACATGGGCAAGTTCTGTTTGTTTTCCATTGTGATCATCTGAAGACTCTACACCTAGTCTTGAGGAAAACAGTGGCCACACAGAATGGGTAATTCACCCATGGGGCCAGCATTCTGTGGCTCAGGGAATCACCTCCTGAATTGCAGCTTCTGAATCCAAACCTGAACAAAGGAAGCCTCTGAGCCTGCTACACCCAGTACAGGGGGCACCCGGGGGCAGCAGAGAGCCACACACAGCAGGGTTAAAGTCTCCCTGCAGGTTGTGACATGAGTATCAGTCACCAGGAGCTAATACCTGAGTGAACAGGAGTCTTTTTTCTACAGTGTCACCCCTGACAATCATGTCCTCATTTCAGACCCCGTGACCTCTGATCTGAGGCTTGTAGAAATGGCTTGTTTCTCTGCTGCATATTCAGACATTTCCGTTCCTCCGCACACAGCCCAGTCCTGCTAAAACGACCTCATTTCCCAGTCCTGAAATAGTGCTAGCACACAGCAGGTGAACTTTGGTTGACGTGATAACAAATTAAGACATCTTGTTACTTATCGACCAAGCACATTTAAATTACAGTAAACTTGAGTGGTGTTTCCCTAGACCCTTTTCCAGTCCCCATTATTATGAAGTGATTTTTGGAGTTGTTGGGTTCAAGACTGGGGTCCTCAGGTTCACTCTGGGAAAAGTTTCACCACAGCTCCCCTTTCAGCAGCACCAGTGAGCTTCCCAGGAGATTTTCTCCATGACACAGCAATGTTAGCTATATCCAAAATATATCATAATATAGAGGGCTTGTTATAAAAGGGACAGAATGAAGGACACTCTCAGAAACACAAGCGGGCAGAAAGATGACTACCCTGAAAAGGTCAGGTTTGCCAAGAGAGAGGCCTGCATGGTTGCAGGTGGGCAGCCATAGGAGAGCTGCCTCTGCTGAGGGAGGGCAGTGCAGAGAAGCCCTAGCATGGCGCAGGTCTCGGGCAGGCAGACAAGCCACTGCCCTGCAGAGGGATAGAGCGTTGGCAAAAAAGATGCACCTGCATAAGCACAGGTGGGCAGAAGGACTGTTGCCCTGTGCCAGTGCAGAGATAGCACTGATAAGTCTTCTCTTTGGGAGGGCCTCACACCTTTGTGGAATGGTTTGTTTGCTGTTAATATTGGGTAACTACGTAGGATTTGAAAGGGACTGGAGAATCTTCACTGGCCCTCAATCTCCATATCTTTGCCTCCTGTCTGGGCCCTAAGACACTAACAGCAGTCTGGCACTTTGCTTGGGTCTGTGCCTTGGCTCCTAAGGATTTTTAGCTCCTACAGATGGTTTAAGGACTATGTGAATCACTTCTATCCCCACTTCCAGCTCCTGGCATTGAGAGTCAGGTTTTTGGGCTTGTGGCATCTCCTTTCTAACTTTTCTATCCTTATCCTCCATCAATTATACAACATTTCTTTGGAGCCCGTGATCTCTGTCTGACTGAGTACACATGGGGAATCCTGACGCACAGCCCCTGTGACATCCCAGTAGCCCAATTCAGGAGAAATGATGGACCATGATGCCTCCTAGGTGTGCGAAGTGAGAGATTTAATTCAGGATCTGCTGCTGCTCAGAAGTTGTGGGGAGTGGATAGTGTAAGGTTGAGCGATAGAAGAGGCAAGGAAGCAGAGGGGAATGTAAGATAAAAAGGCCTTTATTAGCAACTCCCGGGCGAGGTTCACAGATCCCAGGCGGGGGTCTGTGGAGTCGCACCCCGCAAATAGGGAGGCAGGTTTTTATGCGGGGTGAAAGAATTCCAAGGGCAGGGGCAACTCCATTTGGAGCTGGTGGCCTTGCAGGTGCATTCCGGCTGCTGCAGCCCGTCTGGGTAGTGGGGGCATGAGTTTCTTTCCAAGGTCATACATCTTCGCAGAGATTCTTCACAGCGCCCTTGTCACTGGGGAGGGGCGGGTTGAGTCAAACAGATAGAGGACCTGGGCCTTTCTAAACTGGAAATGTCAGGCCTCCCTGGTGGCACATGGGGTTAAGTCTCAGCACTAGGAAGCTATTGGTAGCCACTGCAACGTGAGTTTGACCCCTAGCCAGGGAGCTGACCCACATGGCACAGTAGACCTCTCCTGTCTCGCCTGCTGCTCCCCATAGCAGTGTATTTCAGTCAATCCACTTGTTCTGCTCCCCACTCTGACTCTTGTGAATCCTCTCACCTGCCACCCACCCCCTGCAACTCAGGCCTACACTGAGTTCTTGCATGCATAAATAAATTAAATAAATCTTTAAAAAATAAATAATAAAATGGAAATGTCACTTATAGAACAGGATCAGAAAACAGACTTCAGCTGAGCTCTGTTGTGGCAGGACCTGCCAGACAGCGGGCAGAACGGAGTCTAAGAAAGAAGATGGCAACCAGACCATGAGACCAGCAGAGAAGGAGGATCCCTAAGCTGAGGGTGGGACTCTAGAAAATAACCCCCTCCCCACCCTGTGTCCCTGGAGGCTGATCTACTCTGAAACCACACAGCTCCCCAAGCAGCAGCCTGGGCCCTGGCTCATTTGCATACCCAGCAGCTCCCTCTAGCCAGGGGATAAGACAGGCCTGGGGGAACTGACCAGACTCAGCCTCAGGGAGCAGGATCAGGGACCCCACCATGGCCTGGACCCCTCTCCTCCTGGGCCTCCTGGCTCACTGCACAAGTGCTGAGCCCAGCTCACTGCAGCCCAGCCCCAGGGCTCTGGGACCAGTCTGATTCTGACTCAGAGCTTAGCAGAGCTGTCTGTGGGTACAGGATGCTCATGATTCTGCTAGGAATGGGGAGCTGGAAGGGCTAGACCACCACTGTGCTCACTGTTCGGTGTGAGCCAGAGGGGTTGTGCCTGTCAAGAAAACAGGGCAAGGTGTTCATTGGTTTATTAAAAACAAAAACAAAAGCAAAAAACTGCCAGGTATCAGCCAGACTCATGGGAAACTGAAGATGAGAATGAGGGAAGGGGGCACCCAGGGGATAAAACAACTGCAAGAGGGTGGTCCTCAGGAAAGGGGAGTGTCCCAGGACCCCACCCCCACCTCAAGGCAGAGAGAGCCAAGACACCTAGGACTACGAATCCCAGAAAGCCATCATCACCGAAGAAAGGATACTGAAGACTGAGGGAGGAGTTAAGGAGAGGTTTTGGGAATTAAAAACCAGACCTGGGGGGTTGGAGAGCCCCTATTGTCCCTGGTGCGGATTTGCCAGAGTTTTTTCTGAGTAGGCGATAAGATTCTAGCTCAGCGGAACCGGTAGGACGCTTTCACCAGTTTATTCTTTATCTTTTTTCTTTCCCTTTTTGTAAATAAGCACTTTTATTAATTTTATTGTGTGTGTCTGCAGTTGAGCCTTTTAAGTACCACTGAAGCGCATGGGTGAGAACCTAGACAGGCACCCCACGGGGTTACCCTGTAACACTGGCACATCAGGGGCACCCTCACCACTGCCCCTGCCCCTCCCTCCTCTGGGCTGAGGTTGCACCTACTTTGCTCAGGTCATGTCAGGAGGGGCAGGCACAATTCTCTGGGTTCCAGGGGCCGATATGGAGATCCGTGGGCTCATTTCAGAGACCCTGTCCAGAGCAAAGTGGCTTCTCACTTCTCTGGTCACTGACTGTCCCTGGTCATCATTGAAGGAAGAATTCACTGCCCCAGGGGACCCCTGACCATTCCTCCCCAGAGCTCTGCCCTATGCAAAGACCATGACCCCGGGACCTTCAGAGACCAGGGAGCCTAAGCAGGTTTCCTAGCCAGGTCTGGATTTCAAAGCTTTACATCTTACATAAAACAGTAAGTGAAATCCTACAGAGTCATCATCAGAGGTGGGTGGGCTGTCACAGGGACCCAGACACCACATGTGAAATTAGACCGAGTTGTGATCACTTTTCCAGAAGGGACAGTGTTTTATAAGCAAATATTTATTTTTTTTTTAAGATTTTTATTTATTTATGCATAGAACAACTGGAGTGCAGGCCAGAGTTTTGTGGGGTGGTGGTGATAGGATTCACCAGAGACAGTGTGGGGTGGGGGTGCAAAACAGGCGGATTGATTGAAATACACTGCTGAGGGGAGCAGCAGACGAGACAGGAGAGGTCTGCTGCGCCAGTGGAATCTCCCTGTCCTGGATAGAACTCCTGCAGCAGTGGCTGCCTGTAGCTTCACAGTGCCGCGACTAAACACCTTGCACCACCAGGGAGGCCCCGGGGCAGTTGCTTAACAAGGAAATTATCATGCACTAAATAACGAACAAAGAGAGAATGCAGGCCACCGACAAACATTCTAGTGACAGGCCCGGGTGGGACACAAGTGTACCAGGATTACCCAGGGAGGACAAGAAGGATAAAGATGACCAGGTCTGGGGACCACCACCCGCTTTGTCGCTGGAGTCTGATGTCTCCCAAGGCCCAGCTCAGCCCTGGGCCCAGTCTCCTGAAAGTCCCCTGCAGTGCTGAGCCAGCCTGGACAGACCACAGGCAGGGCTGGAATATGTTGTGGGTTCAAAGCCCAGGAGGTGGCTGTGATGACAGAACCTGGAGGCCGGGCTGGCTTTCTGACATCACCAGCATGTGGAAGAAGCTTAGGGCTCACCCCATCTTTCCTCAGTTACATGTTCCATCCAACAATTGTTCATACTTTAGTGAGACCCCCACAGAGTGGTAAATATCTATAAAGAACAAACCTACCCTCCCCACAGGGCCCCAGAAGGGAATAAGAGGAACACTGGATATTTTCAGCAGCAGAATCTCCAAGACAACACCTTTGTTCAGGATAGTAGGGAAACGTGAACACTCGTAGACTGTATTTATATAGAAACGACTGCTGTTCCTGCTGACAGTTCTCCAAAAGCCTCCTCCCAACTTGTCAAGAGATGAGCGGACATGAGAGGTCCCACTAGGAATCTCAGGTCCCCGTGTCCCACACAGGACCTCTGTTGTCTCCCATGATGCTGCATAAGGAGGGTCCCACCTCTGTGCACAGACTCACATATGACTGAGCATCAGATTCCAGCACCGTGAGTATCTGAGTGTTCACTCTATAGACGCAGGGAGAACAGACTCCTGAACACAGAAGCTGGGGCCTGTCGGGAGGGGCCTGGGGGCCTGGGATGGGGGAAGAGGAAAGGCCTAGGACCCAGACAGGGACAGGGCAGGAGGGGTGAATCATGGGCTCTGCGGTGGGAATCAACCTACCTATTTTTGGTTATTTTGAGAAAATCACTCCCCCTCTCCCTGTTTCCTCATCTTTTTCAGTAGACGAGACAGAGGCTGCAGTGGGTTATTCCGAGTGTCTGGTGAGGTGGCACCTGTTACACTCACCCAGGGTCAGGTCTCCCTCAGGGCTCAGAAGCAGCCAAGGTGTTGACAGTCACTACATGCAGGACACACCCATCCTGGCAACCAGGAAGCACTGTGGTTCTGGTTTAAACAACCTAATCCAAAATACTGGCTAGTGTTCAAGTGCACTGGGCATGCCTGATGCTCTGGTTGAAGACACTTCTGTCAAATCAGCTTCCACAATGAAACCCACACTTGCCCTTCTTACCTCAGGAAATCAGCAGCATGAGGCCCTTAGGTTCAGGGCTCAGACAAGACTGAGACACACTCCCTGGGGACTGGAGAGAGATTTGCATTGGGAGCCCCACCCCCTTGAGCTGCAGGCAGAGAGAATAAGACAGGAGCTGGAGAGGCCAGTGTAGCTGGGCAGCCTCAGGGCAGAGCTCCTGGAAGCCTCCACCATGGCCTGGGTGTCCTTCTGCCTCCTGCCCCTCATGGTCTCCTCAGGTCAGAGCAGCCCACACACTCAGGGGTCCCCCTCCCGGTATTTCCCCACAAGCACAGTCCTGAGGGGCATCTGTCCATCTCACTCAGCATGGTTCTTGCCTTTTCTGTTCCAGGTCTCTGTGCTGTGCCTGTGCTCACCCAGCCCCCTTCTGCATCTGCCACCATGGGAGCCTCGGCCAAGCTCTCCTGCACTCTGAGCAGCGAGCACAGAGACTACACCATTGGCTGGCTCCAACAGCTGCCAGGGAGGGCCCCGCGGCATTTGATCTATGTTGATACTGAAGGAAACCACGAGAAGGGGGAGGGGATCCCCGATCGCTTCTCAGACTCCAGCTCAGGGGATGACCTCTACTTGATCATCTCCAACATCCAGCCTGAGGACGAGGCTGACTATTACTGTGGCACAAGCGATTCAGATGGTTAAGTCACAGTGACACAGACAAATGGGAAGTGAAGCCAAAACCTTTCCCACAGGGGTCTTCCCTGTACACTCAGGGTGAGCTACTCCCCAAATGTCTGCAGGACCCTGAGATCTTTACTCTTCTCCTTCAAACCCCTATTCGGACGTCCTCCCCAAACAGCAGGACGGAGAGGGACAGGGGTCATCATAGAGGTCACTTTGACATCACAGCATCTGTGTCTTCCCCTCAGGCCTGTGGGGTGATGCTGGGAGAGACAGGAAGGATCCTGACCCTGAGAGATGGTTGGGCGGAGGACCAGACTGCAGGGGTCACAGCCCTGTGCCCGCAGCATGAACCCTGCCCAGAGAGGAGTGTGAGTCTCAGAGCTCCAGGGAGTTGTCTGCAGGGAGCGTCTTGCCTCCTGGTCCCCGTGGGGAGAGCAGGACTCCTGTGGGGATTGAGGGTCAGCACAGAGCATTTGACCCCAGGTGAGTCTGGGCAGAGAGTTCTGAGCCCCATGGAGGGTGCAGACTGGGGTCCAGTTGTGTAACCCGCTGATTCCAAAGTCTGGTGGAGGTCGTGCCCCCTGGAGGGGATTTGCTGATGAGAATGAATAGCCCCAGGGAAAATGCTAAGTTTGCTGTTTGGGGTGGAGAGTCTGAGTAGAAATAAAAGGGACTGAAGGAGAAGGGGAAGAAGAGTCGTCTTGATGTAGGAATAGAGGAATCAGCAGCAGAAAATATAGCCACCAAGATTGAGAGTTTGGAAATCAGATGCCAAAAGTTTTTGGGCCGCCGGGATATAGAGTTTCGGATTGAGTGTTTTTGGAATCTTTAGTGACTTTGGGACCAGCGACTCTGGATGCTTTGCAAGTAGCCGAGAGAAGGAAACTACTCCCAGTTTTGTCTTTACTGCTGCCAAAGGAAGAAGGCGGAGGCCTGAAGCGGGCGCCTTCCTAAAATGCGTGAGTGCAGTCTGATGGGCCGTCTGGTCACTGCAGTTGCTGTTTGCAGTGTTGTTGGCCTGGTGCTGTGCTGCGGCACCATGGTGTTCCCAGAGTATCTCCAGTTGTGTTCTGTGTCGTCCTCGTGAGTTGGAACCTGGCCTACAGTCTGATTGTTGTATGTCTGCAGAAGAAGGAAGACGCCATTTTGGAAACATGGCCTATTGTTAGGAAGGGGCGCTCCATATCGGCAGTGGTCGGAAGACACCACCTTTGATACTTTTCTGGGACTTAAAGGACTGGACATTGCTTTAAGTAGGTAAACGGCCATATGTTGATTTTAGTAATTCTTTGCTTTTTCCTGTTTGCTAAATCAATCCCAATGTTGCTGTTCCCTAAACCTGAGTAGTCTTGCAATTGTACGCGTGGGTGCAGAACCAAGATAGTGACCGGTAAGCAATTGGGGCACTGCCTTTGCCTAAGTTTAAAAGACCCCATTTTCCCAGTATCAGTTGGGTATTGAGGGACTCTGTGGAGGTCTGCATCAGGACAAAAGGGAGCAAATTGGGTTTCTCTTATGTGGTAGATTCTCAGCTCTTGGTGCCCAAAATACTCCACATCTGCTCACAGGAAAATTTACAGGAACTGACCAGGAGGCATACTGGAAACACAGCAGCAGGGATGGGGGAGACTGGACACTAATGTGGGAGGAATGCGGACCTCAACTTGTCTCTATCTTGTGGGTGACCCACCTCTACTGCATTTAGTTGGTGGGGATCAGGTCACTGGACACGCTGATTCTCGAGACCAGATGTTGTTATTAAATGACCCTGGTCTTTGGCACGACCTGATGACTGGACCTGCAATGGCACAGTCTGTGGGGGAATGTCCAGGAGCATCCTGGGACCTGGGTGACTCCCATGTGGGCAGCAGGGAGAGCGGCCACCATTTGGGGCGTGGTGGACAGGGAGCGGGCAGTGGACATCAGGGCTCAGTCCTGCAGGGACCACTGATACCAGGAGTCAGAGGCACAGGGCTCACACCCTCCCCCAACTTCCCCAACACCAGACCAGTGTGACTGAGGATTCACAGCCACTTTGTCCCAACAAAGCCTGTCATGGACCCCTCTGGTGGGGATTTCCTCCCGCCCTTCCATTGTAGTTGGGGGAGTGAGAGGACTAGCCGACTTATGTCAACTCCCCACAGCATCACACACAGTCACACCACCCGGGACTGTGGGATTATAATTTGGAACAAAGTGACATCATAGCCTTTCTGGACAGACAGAATGTAAAAATGATGACATGAATGTACGAGGAGGGCAGGAGGAGGTCATTTACTGTCCTGCTAGATGGTGGCCAACCAGTGAGGGAGCTGCCACTGCCAGTCCCGGGTCAGAGAGGGACTAAGTACCCATTAGATGCCATCTCACGGTCAAGGTTACGACAGGGGCAGGGCACCCCTCACACCCCTGTCGCCCCTGCAATCCCGTATTACAGGTCACCTCCCGTGACACCCCTGTCATGTGGAGACTCACTTTTGTGAGGTCGAGATTGTGCACAGGACACAGGAAACTAGTGACTCTTCACAGTCATGCTGACAACTCCCATGGGAAGGAAGAATGTTCTGTGGGACAGGACAGGACCCTGGAGACCATGGGCATCACTCCCCACTGTGACCCCAGAAGAAGCAGGCAGGGGACAGCGGGTCTCATCCCCCAGAGGACAGTTTGCTGCTGGGCACTGGAGACAGGCCCCTGGGAGAGGTTCAGACACTGAGGGGAGGGAGCACATGGCAGCAGGTTCAGCCCCAGGCCTGGTGATGCCAGAGTCAGAAGGTTCTGGAAGGAGCGACTGCTGACACCCTGAAAGCAGAGAAATGGGGGTGACCATGTCCATTTTCCTGGCCTTCAATGATAGAGGACCACACACTGGGGGTTCCCAAGAGAGACTAGTGACTCACAGCACTGAGGTTGTCAGTGAGCTCAACATGTCCCAGGGTGTGTTACCTCTGTCAGGGGAGTCTGGTCCTGGCGAGTCTGCAGCTTACTGACCTTAGTGGGCAACTTCAGTGTCCATGGCTTGAGATTGTACCTCCACCCTGCAGGGTGACTCCTTTGTGATTGTCTGTCTTTTTATCAGAACAGCATTCAAATGACATCCGGGGCCCACCCTGCTCCTGTGACTCCCTTTAGCTAGTGACATCTGCGGCGATGCAAGACCCTGATAGGTCCACTCTGATCCTGGGAGTTAGAGCAGCAACAGGAATCTTTAGGAGTCACTTCAAGCCACACACTGTCTCCTCCTTAGTCGGGCC
The DNA here is from genome assembly GCA_004024925.1 of Scalopus aquaticus. Classification (NCBI taxonomy): domain Eukaryota; kingdom Metazoa; phylum Chordata; class Mammalia; order Eulipotyphla; family Talpidae; genus Scalopus; species Scalopus aquaticus. The sequence goes on along the minus strand of PVIJ01023147.1, from coordinate 3,015 downwards.
CTCCTATACATGGGGGTGGGGTCTCTGCAGGTGGGAATTGAACACCAAGCCTCTAGGGGTTAGGTGGGCAGGGCTAAAAGCCCAGATGGACCCTGGTCCTCCCCCGAGTCTCCATGTCTGCGTGGATGTCCAGGCTCCCTCCTGCTCTCACCATCACGTAGTGACAAATCGCTGACCCTTGACAAGGAGGCTACCTCCTCAGCCTCCCAGTGAGGACACAGTGAGAAAACGACCCCATTTCTCTATGGGGTGGGATCAGTGCGGCCCCAGTGTTGCCCAAGATCTGAGACACACTTAGTGTTTCTCCTCCGTCCTCAGATCCTGAGTCTCCGCTCAGCTCAGCTCTGCTGTGGCCGTGGCCCCCAGAGTCCCCTACAGAGCGTGTGTGTGCGTTGTCGGCAGGAAGTGTGTCCGATGTCAGAGTCTCACCTACCTTTTTTGTGTTATCTTGACTTTACTCAATTGACTCCTCACATCTGCTGTGAGAAAAGGTAAAGAACTGCAAGGAACAGGAGCAAAGGTTCATATATCGACAATGTTATCTAGTCCCATGCACAACACTTCATATTTTAAAATGTTGAAGCACAAATATGGGAACAGTACCCATTTTCACAATGTCCCCCAGCTGGAGAAGCAGAGGCCTGGAGGGCAAGCAGCTTGTCTGAGGTCAAAACCAAAAAGTGATCTATCCAGCAACAGATTTCTGACCCCAGAGTCCTAGACTTCACCGATCCTGGGGCCTCTCATCTGCTCACAATATTGAAACTTCCCTCCTCTAGAGGTGACAGTTGTCTGTCCTTTTCCAAAAGCAAGTGACTGGTATGTGACTTTGCAGTGCAGCACTGTCCAGTCAAAATAAAGTTAGAACTACACATGTATTTAAATTATCCCACGAGCCGCATTTCAAAATCAGAAGAAACTGTTGGAATTTGTGTCCATAGTATATTGTTGTTTACCTCAATTATTGAAAATTATTTTTGTTTCACTATATATTCAGTATACTATATTGACATGATTTTTCATGACTTTTATGCAATCTCTCTAGCTGGTGACTATTTAGAACCTCAGAGTGTCTCTGTTGGGACCAGCACATCTCATGCTCCAGCTGGGCTGTGCCCAGGACACAGGAAGGAACAGATGGAGGATGTCTGAGTTTCTGAAAGTGACTGTCCCTGCAGTTTTACTCACAACCACCAGGGGTGATGGAGATGCCTGACCCAGAGGCCTCACTGGGGAGGAATGACAGGTCCACTTTCCACCCAAACCAGGTTATTGATCCCTCAGGAATGAGGGAATGAGAGAATTTTAATGACATGTGTCCACACTACGTCTGTTTTCAAATTCAAGTATTAAATACAACTTCAACCTCAGATGAATTTGAACCATCCAACATTTTTTGACCACTACTCATAATTATAAATAATAATGTCCCTGTGAATTGTTTAATCAGTATTGGAACAAGTATCCCTTCCAGGGGCAGTTCATCTCATAAACCTCAAGTCATAACGATACATTTTGTACCTATATCTAGAAGAAGAAGCTGATCATGAGGCATATTCTATTGATCTTAAACGTCTTGTTATTCTCCACAAAGGACGCATTTGCCTAACTCACAAACTCAAACACCTTTCTTAGAAAGTCCAGTCTCCCGGGTTGGTACTAACATGTCGCCTCATGTTGCAAAGAGACCTGAAGCAAAGATGTCAAGACAGTCCTGCAGGAGGGACCACAGGCCTCCCAGGGGGGCAGAGGTGTTACGTAGAAGACAGGACCTGTGAGGGTGGTTATGTAGAGGGGCCTGGGTGACGCATCTGGGTGGGAATAGAAAGGCCTGTCTGAGGCACATGCTCTTGTCTTAGCGTCAGGATGCCTGTAGCCCCAACTCTGAGGAGCCGGCACACGGGTCTGTCTGCTGTGCAAGTGCAGCGCCCCAGAGCTTCACCCGGGATTTCCACAGACGACTCTCAACACTGTGTAAGTGACTGAACTTCACCTCATCCTCAGCAGGAGTCTGTGTGCAAATGAATACACTTATTCATATGTTAAGCGGAAATGCCTTCTGTGGTTGTGACAGTTGTGAGTTGTGATGGTTGTGAGTAAAACTGCAGGGACAGTCACTTCCAGAACCTCAGGCATCCTCCATCTGCTCCTTCCTCTGTGGGTTGTGTAGGCCCACAGAAAAAAAGGTTTATCTTTGCCCACCTGTTTCATCTCTGCCCATCTCTTGCAGGAAGGGGAATGAAGACATCTGCAACAGATGAGACCCCAAGAAAACTGACTCCAGGGGGCTCCTCTGAAGAGAGTGACTGGAGGGATTCAGTCCAGCTGGGGTCACTATAATGCTCAACACTCAGCCCAGCCCTCGACTTCACATCACCATGAGCCCTGTGTCCTGTGCAGCTGCATTAACGGGAAAGGCCAAGGGTAAATCCCCTCTCCCAATAGCAGTCAGCACCAGCTGCCCCAAAGCCTTGTAACCTAATTTCACGTTACTCTATGGATTAAGGTGCTTTGGACCAGGAGCTCCCCCACTCCCTTTTCAGGCCTGACAATAAAGGGACACTCCACCTTGAGGAGGTTCCCACAGAGACCTCATCTGGGACAGTTGCTGGAATCCTTGATCTGCACACCCCTGTCCCGGAGTTGGGGGGGGAGGGCCTGTGACTGTGGTGACCCAGCCGCCGGGGCTGACAGAGGCCCCGCAGGACTGAGCCGATGTTTCCTCTCCCCCCGCTGCTCCTGCCGACAGTCAACACTTTTCCCAGCCGGGTCCCCTCCATGTCCCATGGCAGTGGCCCCTCAGTCCCTATAAAGCCCCGCTGGCAGCTGTGGAGCCTTCTGGGCCACACAGGGAGAAGCCCAGCCACGGCCATGTTCATCCAGAAACAGACATTATCTCCTGGCCCCCGTTTTTTTATAGGCCCCCAAACTGCACCATTAGGGTTTTCTTATGTGCAGGTCCTGTGTTTCCAAATGCTTCCTGCTGAACCTCAATCCTGATGGGGTCCCTTTCAC
>PVIJ01023146.1:0-14766 GCA_004024925.1 Scalopus aquaticus | reverse complement strand
GGAGAGGAGAGGAGAGGAGAGGAGAGGGAGAAGACTTCACCTTTCTTTTGCCTTTCTCTCTTTTCAGCACTCACAGTTCGGTGATGCCACGGACATGGCTGAGGGTGCATCTTTTTTACTCAGTCTGCTAAGTCAGACTCTAGCCTCTTCCAGAAGAACCCTTACAGACACACCCAGAAATGCTTACAGCTTGCTGGGCATCTCTGAGCCTCACCAAGCTGACACACAAAGCTGCCTGTCACAGGAAGTGCTCCCTGAACGGGGTCTGGATGGGAGTGTGGGAGTTGGGCAGGCTCCACCAGGCAGGGCTGGTGCTGGGGGGGCAGGGAGTGGGGAGGGTGCTAATGGGGGGCTTGAAGTGGGGGGAGAGGTGGTTGTGACCACGTCACAGTGGGCCTTCACACCCCTTAGTTTAGATGCTCTGTGCAGCCTGAACGGGAGGAGATTTTCCCTTCAGAAGCTCTTTGGTTACTGTGTGGGTGTTCAGCGGGGAGACCAGTTAAGAGGGTGATTAGGGAAAGATGGTGGCAGCTTGGAGTGGGTAGAGGTGTGGGGTTATAGGAAAGTGGGCCGTTTGGGATTGTAATGTATTTGCTGTATTGCTTGAGAGTATGTCATTCTCCTTTCAAGGGCAAGATAAGCACAGAGGGCGGATGAACCTCCTAAGAAGTGTTTGGCATAGATGGTGTATAAGCCAGTAGCTTGTGTGATAGAGGCAAAACTTAGAGAATATGTTAAGTATGCACAATGAGTAAGTGTGTAAGGCTCAGGCAGAATTCATAAGATGTGTTAAATATAGATAGTAAGATGTTAGTAACCTGCTAATCAGAGAGATTCAATAACTTACATGGTAAAACCAATAAGAATATTATAAATGGAGGGGACTCCCTGGTGGCGCAGCAGTTAAGCACTGCGCTGTGGAGCTGTCGGCAGCAGCAATGCAAGTTCGACGCCCGGCCAGGGAGGTTCCCACATGGCGCAGCAGACCTCCCCTGCCTCGCCCGCTGCTCCCCTCAGCAGTGTATTTCCGTCGATCTGCCTGTTCTGCTCCCCACTCTGTCTCTGGTGAACCCTTTCGCTGCCCCAAGTCTCTGGCCTGTACCCCAGCTTGTATGCATAAATAAATAAATAAATCTTTTTTTAAAAAAAAGAATATTATAAATGGAGATGAGTGGAAAGACCAACTCGTGGTTGTACCACTTCTGCGCGGACAGCTAGCTCATCCCTAAAGTGGCCTCCCACTGGTGTTTCCAATGCTGGTCTCATGTTGTCTTCACATATGGTCTGTCCAAGAAATGCAGAGAAAACCCATGGCTGCTTGGCAGGCTAGTGGTCAAACACACTGCAGCAGTGGGCAGGCTCTGCAATAGAGCCTGTGATGGTTGATCCAAGGCACCTTCTGTCTGTTGGACCCCCTGGGCCAAACCTCAGCTCTGATCCTCTGCTCTGCATGTCAGCAGGGCAGGCTGATGTGAAAGAGAGAAAGAGAGAGAGAGAGAGAGAGAGAGAGAGAGAGAGAGAGAGAGAGAGAGAAAGAGAGAGAGAGAGAGAGAGAGAGAGAGAGAGAGAGCGAGTGAGCGCACACATATGAACATCACATCCCCCAGGGTTATTTGGTCCTTTCACCCATTTGGACCCCATATTAAATGTGCCAACCGACATCATGTCTGTTTTCTTGAGTTTTTGTTTTGGTCTAAATTGTGTGTGATTAGAACATCTCAGTTAGTCTGAGTCTTTCTGTTCTGCTGTCTCTGCCTGTTGCCTGGTGGCATTCTTGTGATAGGAGAAAGCATACCTTTAGCAGAGACAAATAGTTATCAAGAGTTCTCTTCAGCTGAGTGCCTCCACCTCTATTTGGGAAGTTTGCATTTAATGCACCCAGAAAGGGCTTTGGGTAGAGGCAGGGTTATGGGGGGATAGTCATCAGGAAGTCCAGCCTCAGCATGTGGGTCTGTAACATCCTGTAAGAAATCCAGTATTCGTGTATTCAACCAAATTGCTTTTTTGGCTTTTTCTGGAGTCCATACATAGAGCCCCAATCACCATTTTTAGTGGTTGAATAGTATTCCACATTCTATGTGCTCTAATTGTATCACTTCGTAATGCTGTGTAACAGAACGCGTCAAAATTTAGTGGTTTAAGACAATAGCCATTTAGTACTGCTCACTAGGAATAGCATGAAAATGTCTTATTGAAGGGGAGAAGTAGGGAAGTTAAGGAAGCGTGTTAAGTCAAGTGAGCAAAGGAAGAAAGTTAAGAGGATGTGGTGTTAGCTTGAGATAGGCTTTGATCTGATTCAGTGGAGAGAGCAGGGTGGAGGTGACGCCAGTCAATGGCTGGTATTGCTGGCAGCCTGGTGAAGGAGGAAGTGGTAAATTTTATGTGTATTTTAATGCAATTAAAAATAAAAATATTTAAAGACATCAAAGGGAGTCTTCTCTGTATGCCACTAACTCTTGTTCACTCCCCTCTCCCTTCTGCAGTGGGCGGCCCTGCAAAGTTACCAGGCAGAGGGTCTTGGATATACCAGCCTGACCTGGTACAGTAAGACTGTATGCTCAGATCTGCGTGGTGGGAAGACTTCTCTGAAAATCACGGTAGGACATGGGCTGGCCCTCTGCCCAGAGGCATTAATCCAGATAAGAGAGGAGAAGCCCTGAGCCAGGGCTGATGGAGGTGGGGCAAAGAGGCAAGCACAGTCCTGGTAGTTGAGGACTTGCTGTGATCTGAAATGCTGTGCCCAAGCCTCTGCATTTGTCATCTCCTTTAAACTTCCTTCCTTTCTTTCTTTTTGTTTTTAAGATTTATTTACTTATGCATATAAGAGCTGGGGTGTAGGCCAGAGATGTGGGGGGTGAGAGGATTCACCAGAGACAGAGTGGGGAGCAGAACAGGCAGATTTACTGAAGTACACTGCTGAGGGGAGCAGTGGGAGAGGTAGGAGAGGTCTGCTGTGTCATGTGGGAAGCTCCCTGGCCGGGGATTGAACTCATGCCTCAGTGGCTGCTGATAGCATCATAGTGCTGAGACAACCCCTTGTGCCACCAGGGAGGCTCTCCTTTTAACTTTCAACAACCTAATGACATAGCGGGTCTACTATGAATCCCATTTTACAGATGAGGAAACTGAGGTATTGGGAGGGGAATTGTCTAGCTTAAGTTCACACAGTAGGTCAGAACTCCAGCTGGCATTCAGACCGCACCTGTCTGCCTCCAGGACTGACGTCTAGCCATGATGCTCTACCACCTTGGGTGAGGGAGAGACATATGATTTACTCTTCAAGTGTGGGTGAGAGGTGGATGGTGACCCCACTGAGTAGGGCTGAGCACCACAATTTTGAGTTCAACTGGGGACAGTGTTGTTAGTGTGAGAAGTGGTGAGACAGCAATTTTAGAAGGAAAAGGAGAAGTTGACTTCGAAATTACAGCGTTTTCTTCCGGCCTTGTTTTTTTCCAGTTGCTTTCCTGTAACTTCTTCCAAGTCCGACGGCCAGGGACAGAGAGATGCGGAGGACGGAGGATGGGAAACCTCCAGGGGCTCAGGCTGCCGTTCAGCTTGCAGTGTAGCCTGACAAATCAAGTGGCTAAAACCCATTAATTAGCAGTTTTGGAAACAGTTGCAAAGTTAATTATTCCATTTTCTGATGAAAGAAAGCTAATTTTTGGCATTTACACCGACAGTGACATGAACTAACATTTTTCGAGTTGACATCCCTCAAGATAAATGATGCTGAGAAGCATTTGTGCAAACATTCTGACCCACAGCTCACTGCCTGAGACTGTCTGCAATGGGTGCCTTCGCCACAGTTTTTGCCTGGCAAATTGGGGGGTGGGCAAGCCAAGGAAGGGGGTTTATCTGGGGAGGGAGGTGTGGAGTGAAGAGGAGAGAGTTGGTGACATACAGAGGAGACTTAACCCCAGAGAGAACATTTGCATATTCAGAAGATTTTGCTGTAATGGAGAGTAGGGGGTGCATTCACATCTCTGTCCTTCTGTCTGTCTGCCAGTCTGTTTGTGGTGAGATCCATAGCCAGAGGAGGGACTTAGTTTCTCAAGTGGTTGCTCCCAAATGTAGCTCTTCTCCCTAGACTTTGCTTCTTAGGACTAGGCCTGTGTCTCTGACTGCCTGCTTGACATCCCCGCTCGGCATCTTCTGGGCCTCTCAAACTTGTGATGTCCCCAAAGGAACTCACAGATGCCCCCTCCCCTAAGTCTTCTCATTCAAGCAAATGACACGCTGTCCATCTGAATGCTCAAACCAGAACCAGCCGTTGTCTCTGATGTTCCCCTTCCCCTCACTCATCCTCAACATCCAATTTATCAGCAATTCTGCCAGTGCTCGCTTTGTGCATCTGCCACTCCCACCCTAGTCTAAATAACTGTCAGCCCTTCTAACTTACTGCTTTCCTGGAGCAACATAATGAAACTCCTGCAGGAAAGTTTACGTTAAAAAAAAAGTGAAAAGAAACAGGTACATTTGAGTTTCTTAAGTTAATGAACTTTATTTTTAAGAGCATTTTGAGGTTCACAGCAACATCAAATGCAAAGTGCAGAGATTTCCCATTTACCCCTGGCCTGCACAACAGCCCCCCCCACCCGCTGCCCTCAACCAGCCTGTACATTTGTTCCAACCAATGAACCTATGTTGACACGTCATCACCCAAAGCCCATTGTTTACATGAGGCTTCCCTGTCGGTGTCATACATTCTGTGGGTTTGGACAAATGGGTAATGGCATTTAGCACTCTAGTGTCATACGGAAGAATTCCGCTGTCCTAAAAATCCTGGGTGCTCCGCCTGACCCTCCCTCCCTCCCCACAGCCACGGGTAACTGCTGATCTTTCGGCTGTCTTTAAAGTTTTACCTTTATCCGGTAAAGTTTGAAATGACGACCCTTCCCACTCTTGTCTCTGTCCCTCCCACTCCCCACAGAGTCGTCGAGAGATCTCTTAAATATGCAACTTGGACCATGTCCCTTGTCACCACACCCAGAATAACTGCACAGCTTCTTCCTGGCATGACCTGGCCCCCACCTGCTTTCCCACCCACTCCCACCCCTCCCCCCACCCACCTCCAGTGCGCCTGACTTTTAGTTCTTCACATACACCACTCCCGGGAGGGCTCCAGTGTACTTAGTGCAGCGAGGAGTGACACAGGTCCTTGGGCACCTTGCCAGGTGGTCCTGGGGGTACGTAGAGCTCCACTGGGGGTACAGAGTTGGTGAGTGGGTAGACCCAGGTCTACATGAACCCTTTACGGCTGCCTCCCTCTGCTCTCCAGCACTAAGCTCGGATGGTGTGCTCCGGGCAGCAGCCCTCTTAACACAGGCAGATTAATTGGAAACAGATGTCAAGTGGTGGGGGTTAAATACAGACATCCCACCAAATGTCAACCCTTCCCCTGGGTCTCGGTAGAGTCCTCACTGCTCATCCTCATCAGGGAATTGGGGAAAAGCTGCCTAGATGTGCTGGTGGCGTCCTTGACCCTGACAGTCTTTCAATCCTTCTCAAAAACGGAAGGCAAATTTTGTCTCTGAAAATCAGAACCTGCTTGATGGATTTATTTGTATCAGACACATACAAAACTAAGGTACTCTCTGGACCATTGCCTCAGATTGTAGGTACTGGAAGGGACTGTCTCATCTCCCCACTTCAAAGGGGGTAAAAGTGAGGCCCAGAGCATGGTGCTTGGGATTTGTCCAAGGTCATTCAGAGGTGGCACAAGCAGCTGGCAGGATTACAGAATGAATGATGGCAGAGTGAAGGTATAGGCAGCCTGGGTACAGCCAGTCCAAGGGGGAGAGGAGGTGTAGGCATCTTTAGCACAAGCGCTAACAGTTCTTCCAAAATTATTGGCTGGGTGTTCCAGAGACAGACAGGCTCCAGCGTTTGGGGGTTATTAACTCCTCTCAGTAAACTTACAGTGAGTGTGATAAAACACTCAGCAGAATGCAGAAGAGCTCATAAAAGCAGGATTTAGTGCCATTTTATAGACGTCAGCACTGACTTCCACACTCAAACTGGTGTATATTTAAAATTCATGCCTGACTCACTGCCTTTGTGGAGAAGACCTGGGGCCTGTGGGGAGAAGACTTGGCTTCACATTCACCTCCCAGATCTAGCACATCTGGTGTGGGCACTGGCGTGTGAGGCCCTCCCGACAGGGGTCAGGCCAAGCTGGATAGGGTCTCTCATGACCTTTTTCCTAAGGGGCTGTGCAGATGAGCTTTAGAACCAGACAGACCTGCGCCTTGGTTCTAGCTGGGTGGACAGCCGGCTGTGCTTAGGACGGAGGTGTGTCCTAGAATGAGTGACTTTTCAGTGCCAAAACCAGAAAATCTCATGAATGAGTTAGTTATCCTAGACCTGGCTTGCTTATTTCTTTGCTTTGTAAACTTGCAAGTATCACTTTCCTTTCTGAACCTCACTTTTCTTAGCTGTCGAAGGGAACAAGTAAATGACTTTGATAGTCAGGTTAATTCAACCAAGCTGCTATAACAAACGATTCCCAGTTCTCCTTGGCTTAATATGTGGAAATTATTTTTTACTTCTGTCACAGTACAATTTGGCTGGGATCTAGGGAGCCAGGTTCTTCCCTTTTGTGACTCCTCCTCAGGGTTCTCTGCTGGGTCCTCTATATTAAGCTAGCTGAGAGTGAGGATTTTGTGGGATGTTTTAGGGCAGGAGTTGGCAAACTACACCCACAAGCCAAATGTACTCTGACTGGTTTTTATAAAGTTATTGGAACAGTTAGAACCATTTGTTTGCTTATCATCTGTGACTGCTTCTGCTCTACAATGGGTAGAGTTGAATAGCTATGTTAGGGACCACACAACCCGAAAAACCTAACATATTTACTGCCTGTTCCTGGATAGAAAGTATTTGCTGCTCTCGGTTTTAGGGCTTAGCCCTGGGAGTGGTATCCATCATGTGGATGTGGAATCTGCTGGTTACAACTCAACGTAATGACTCCAAACTAGCTGCAAAGGAGGCTGGAAGTGCAGAGGAGGATGTGGATATTGGCACCTGGTGATGGGTCCCATCATGCCTACCTCTCAGGGTCATCCTGATTGTGTAATAAAATAGTGCCTGCCAATCACAATACTGTGCTAAAGTAGTTCTTAGAGGGTCTGACACATGGTAAACCTCCCATAATGACATCCATGGCTCCCCAGTCAGGGATTTACTAAGTGACCGAGATGCAGGATTGTGTGGGAGGATCTTCTCCCTGCTCTTGAAAGAAAGAACTGGTTGTTCAAGTCTCTGAGTAACCAGGACATGAGCTGAGGGCCTGGTTGCATTTGATCTGGATTTGGGGCTCTCCTTCCATGCAGCCGGCAGGGGCATGTATCAGGAAGAACCCAAAAATTCTTATTTGGACTCTGTAACTAACGCATCCACGTGTCCTAGCTAGGTTTTTTTCTGCTGGACAAGTGGGGTAACTGCTGTGTGTTCCCCAGGCCCAGCCCTCAGGACGTTGTTCCATCTCAGGACCTGGCTGGATATTCAGGACCTGACACCTGCTCCCATCCCACCTTAATAACTTTGAAAAAACAGCAAGTTTGGAAAATTAAAAAAAAAATTTCCATTAATCATGGTATATGAAAGACATATAATATTAAATGTATTATGTTATAAATGATTTTTTTCTTTGGACAGTAACTAAAATTAAATGCATGTAAAACATTGGTTGAAGGTGGATTAGTAGTTAAGTTTGATAAAGTCAATTCAGTAATAAGGGTGGTTATTCACTAAATATAATGAGGCAATTCTCATTTTAGTCAAATTTCCTAAGTCCCTTCCCCCCTCTTTTGGTTATTCTTTTTATTGTATATATTTTTTAGAGTAATAATGGTTAACATCATTGTTTGTGTTTTAGAGGTGCAGGATCTCCCTTCAGGTGTTGCTAATATGCCACCCCCTCCACTCCCTTTTGGTAAGTACTTTTCAAAAGAGTCAAGAGCCACAATGCAAAGAAATGTGACAGTGAACTCACATAACAGAATTGTCAGATTTTTTTTTATAACGGAAGATTATAAAATAATATTATAGTTATATTAATAACATAAATAATGAGTAATCATCAGGACATGTTTCACCTTAAAGCTACAGTCTGGAAAAAGAAAAATAGAAGTCCGTTTTTTTAAATATTTATTTTTATTTATTTATGCATTCAAGAACTAGGTGTAGGCCAGAGGTGTGGGATGGTGAGAGGATTCACCAGACACAGAATGGGGAGCAGAGCAGGCGAATCCACTGAAATACTCTGCTGAGGGGAGCAGCAGGTGAGACAGGAGAGGTCTGCTGTGCCATGTGGGTCGGCTCCCTGGCTGGGGATCAAACTCATGCTGCGGGTGATAGTGCTGTGACTTAATTCCTAGGCCACCAGGGTGGCCCAGAAGTCAGTTCTTATACAATAAAATCCAAATCGTCAGTACCAGTACTTCCATCCTGACCAGGCCTGGTGAATAAACCTTCTTTAGGGATTCTGTTCAACAATCACCTCTCCTGGCCCTCTCCAAGCAGAGTTAGTTGATTTTCTTTTTCTGCTGTCTCAGTGGAAAGCTGTGTGAATACTTTGATTATGGCGCTTGCCACATTGTGTCCTAACAATCTGTTCTGAAAATCTTTGTCAGAATGCCTTTGGCTGCAAGTAACAGATAATCAAATTCAAACTGCCTCATTTAATGGGGAAATTAATTATGTCAAGGAACAAAAAGCCTAAAGGAACTGGACTCCACCTTTGAGGCTGAGTGATACCATCGAGGAGAGCAAGGATTTGATGGTTTTTCAAAAATGAACAGAAAGGCTTCCACGCTCCTCTCTTCAAAAGGTGGAGTCTCATTCCCCTATCCTTGAAAACAGGTTCTTTTAGTGCCTCACTATCTTCATCTGCCTAATGGGACAATAATTATCCTCATCTCCTAGAGTTATTATCAGTGTGGATCGTGTAGTGACATGCCTTGGGGAAGACAATAACTTTGATAGCCATTCTGCACAAAAAAAGGGGCTCAGCTGTTAGTTGAAGGAAACCCTGGGTGGATAAGCCCTGGGCTAATAAAGGCTTGGCTAAACTAAAAAAAAGTACCTATTTTCTTAATAAATTTGATCATAGAATTCCATTGCCTCAACCTATATTTGGGAAGCCACCTGTGGGCATTGCTGCCTGGTGAAGGCCTGTACGTGTTGCTTCCTTAACCTTAAAGGGGTGCTCCTATCTGAGGTGAAGGAAAGACTATGCACAATGAATGGAGATCCTCCTTTCTTCCTACTTGTGTGAATTCTGGAAAATAGGAGACTTAGCAATGGCCTCACACATCTCTCATAATGAACAGGGGTTCATAACATGCAAGAAGTTTCAAGACAGTTCTGGGCATTCTGGTCCCCAGGTGCACGGGTGTGGAGATGCACCAGGAGGGTGGTCCTGAGGGGCCCAGGCACACACTAGGCCACCTGTCTCCTCCTGTCCCAGGCCTGACGACTCTTGCTACCAGAACGAAGGCCGCTTGAAAGGCATTTCAGGGCTTCCCTGGTGGCACAAGGGGTTAAGTCTCAGACTATGAAGCTATCGCAGCCACTGCAGCAGAGTTTGATCCCCAGCCAGGGAGCTTCCCACATGGCGTAGCAGACCTCTCCTGCCTCGCCTGCTGCTCCTACTTGGTGTTTCCTTCTTGGTGTTTCCTGCTTTCCCTTTAGGACTGTGTTTGTGGGGCTGAAGCCAGTGCGTGGTTGATGGGGAGGCCCAGAGGAGGTGCCCTTGCATCTGTGCCAGCTGTGTCGGTGATGTATGACTTGGGTGCCCAGGAGCGTGAGCCTCCCTGGTCCAGAGACTGGGGTGGGGCAAATCAGGGCTGCAGGAGCGGGTAGGGAAGGAGAGGAGAGAGAGAGGGTGGAGGAGGGGAGGATGGAGACGGAAGAGGAAGGGGGAGGGTTGGGGCAGGTGGGAGTGAGGGGCAGAGGGAGCAAGGGTCCCTGGCTGGGGGGCATTCAGGACAGGGTGACACGTGAGTGACACCCGGTGACTTAAGAGGGAAGAAGTTGGCGGCCTGAAAGGGAGGGAGACAGAAAGCAGGGCTTTTCAATATGAGCATTCATGTCCTGGTGACAGCAGTCATTTATCACGCCCTGAATGGGAGTGCCTGGCCAGCGCACCACCAAAGGCCTCTGGTTAAAGTTTTACCTGAGTGTGAAAGGAGCTGGGGGCCGGCCCAGGCGCCCTGCCCAGGCTGCGGGGGTGGCCCCAGGGGCCCATCTGTTTGGAGCAGAAAGACTGTGGCACCAGAGGAGGGGCCACGGGACAGGCTGCTTCCTGCTGTGGGGACCCCTCAGGCACCTGGGCCAGTGGGGGAAGGGCCTGGGAAGGCCGCTCCAGGCGCAGAATTAGGCCCCTATCCCCAAATCAGTCTCGTGAGTGTGCCAGGAAGTCAGGGCCTGGTACGTGAGGTCACCGGTGCCCAGCTTAAGATTTTAAAAAAAAGCCATTACTAAGGGCTTAGCGTGTATCAGGCACAAGATACACACTTAATGAGGGTGACCATGTCTGTTAGCTGTCTGGGAACTCAGGGGTTTTCTGGGATTTGAGACTTTCAGTGCTAAATCTGGGACATTCCCGGGCAAAACAGGACAGCCGGTCACCCTAACATTGACTGGGTTGCTCTCACAGTAGCTCTGGCAAAGAGGCACAACATTGCCCTCCCTTTATAAATCAGGAAGCAGGGAGCGTGAAGTGACTTACTTGGGTCACAAAGCCAGGAGAGACCCGTCCGGAGGGAAGCCGTCTGGTTTCCAGTCTGAGACTGTGCACGGTCTGGAACCCCAGTCACACCAGCGTGGAGAGCGGGTTCTCCAAACCAGAAGCAGGACGATGAGGTCGCTCGGGCCCCCTGGTCCCATGGAGCTTGTATTCCCAGGCAGAAGACAGGCTTGAGTGGAGTAGGTTACACGTGTCACGTGTGGGAGTATTGCCAAGAGGGTGCTGGGATCCTGAGATAGTGGATGATGGGTCCAGGGTGTCAGGGAAGGCCTCTCTGAGAAAGTGACCAGTACTTGGGACCTGAGGATGGACAGGAATCAGCCGGTGTCTGCGCTGAGGGAACAGCATGTGACAAGCCCTTGAACCTGCCGTGTTTGAAGGACTGGAAGATGACTTGTGAGGTCAGAGCCAGGCCCTGGCATATGGCCTGAGAGGGGCTTGCAGAAGGTCCTTCCAGGTCCTGAGGGCAAGGCGAGCAGGTGAGTGGGTGGATGGATTATTTTACTGCAACAGAGCCTGCAGGTCTGTTACTAGTTCTCAGTGTTAGCATAGACAGCAGGTACCCAATAAATGCACGTTTGAGCAGGAGGAAGCATTTGGGAGGGGGCTGGGTTAGAACCTAGGGGTGGAGGGATGTGAAATGGGCCATCTTGTTGGGGTTGGGGGGATGGGCAACCCCTGCACCAGCTCAGGGTGGGGGCCCCCGAACTGCCCCGTCCCCCTTCCATGCGTGCTTGGAGGAGCTGAATATGAGCCTGTATTTGTGCCTTGCGCAGGGGACATTAGGTGAACAGAGTCCCTCTCAGTTTTTCATGTCATTAATTGGTGATCTTCAGACTCTGAAATAGCATTTTCCCTCTCCCATCCCTTATTTCATTATCCTCAGTTCAATACACATCAGTGCCGCACAAGGCAGCCTGCTTGGATATATTAGGAATTATTTAAATGAGATGGGGATGTATGGGTAGTTAAAAACGCAGTCTTCTATTCTGCCCTAATTATGTATCAAATTACGTTACAATTGTTCCCAAATATAAACTTGCTGAGAACCTCAAAAGGGGAGGTTCTGAGTGCATCAGGAGGGAAGTGAAATGAGACACGGTGAGAGTGATGGCCCTAGGCCCTAATGCGGCCTGACACCCAGGTGGCACCTGTGTCTGTGTGTCTGTCTATGCCCTTGCCTGTGTCTGCTGCATTTACTGGACTTGGTGCCACGAGTGAGCACAGTCCTGCCTCTGCAGGCCCAGTGATGTGTGAAGCCTCCACCCACCCCCAGCTCATTGACCTAGAAGTCTGTGACCTCCCAGAGCCTCGCTTGCTCCTCTGCCAAGTGGCGGGTGATAGCAGCTGTTTCCCGAAGCCCTGGCTCCTGGGCAGCTTTGGGAAACGGGGTGAGCTCCGCTCTTAGCACAGCTAGAGAACAGTTGGGTCCATTGTGGTCATGTGGTCCTCCGAGGGGGGGCCTCTGAAGCCGGGCTCCCCTCTGGCTCTCACTTCCTCTGCCTGGCTGGTCGGGCTGAGCTAAGCCTGGGGTGGCCATGAAGCTTCAGCCTCCCCCTGAGACTCAGCCAGCAGAGCGCCTGGTCTGCATGGGCACCTCGCAGATGCCTCTTACGCGACTTTCGCTCAGTCCTGGAAGGGAGGGTTGGGCCTCTCAAGCAGTCTCAGCCAGAACGTGGCAGAGTGGGGTTCACACTGAGGGCCACTTCTGAGGCCTGGTAGGTTCGAGAAAGCTGCTCGGTCCCCAGGGTAGCAAACAGGTTCCCTCCAAGTTGTTTTCATCCATACGTTTCATGCTGGGAGCCAGCCTGCTCTGCAGCTCTTACAAGGGCCTGGATTAATCTTTATTAATTACTTATTAATAATTATTAATCATCATGAGGTTCCTGATGCAGCAGGGCTCTGAGTTGGGCCCCTTCCATTCCTCTCTCCCATGCCTGCCACCCATATTCCAGGGCTGGGGGTAGAGGTGGGGGGCTCCCCATCAGAGGAGCCCTTCTTCCTCCTCTCTGGTTATTAGGGGTGAAGTTTTCCAGGGTTGTCAAAGCATTTTCAGCTCAGAACTCAAAGCCTGCTGGGACCCTCAAAATATGTTGAGGTCCTAATGCCCATTTCCATGAATATGACTTTATTTGGAAGGAGGGTCTTTGCAGATAATCTAGTTAAAATGAAGTCACTAGGATGGGCCTTTACCTAATGAGACTGGGAGCTTTGGACATGGGGACACACCCGTACAGAGACGAGAAACAGGGAGACCACAGAGTAACAGTGAAGGCAGCGAAGAGGGAGGCGCATCTACAAGCCCCGGGTGGCTGGCAGACCTCCGGGATGGGGCACGGTGTGGACAGTCCTCCCTTACTGTCTGCTGCGGGAACAACCCTATTGACACTTGATCGTGAACTTTAGAAGTGTCAGGAATACATTTCTGTTGTTCAAGCTGTCCTAGGAAATGGATGCAGAACTCAAAGGAGAATGCAGGTGGGGGAAGGTGGGAGAACTTCTGGGAGATGGCTGGGATCTCCCCCACCGTGTCCATGGCAGGTGGAGGCTGCAGGCCTGGCCTGAGCCAAGCTGGCAAGCCCCTTTGCTGTGGGCTGAATGTGGCGTGGTGGCAGCCGAGTACCTAAATAGAAGGACGTGTCTTCGCAGGCAGACAGCCTCCTGAGGCATCCTCCTGAGTGTGGCTCAGAACCCAGCCCCTGGTTGCAGGGAGAGGGAGCAGACTCCAGTCTGCAGGAGAAGGGACAGGTGGGACCTGGGTCACCTGGTGGGCACTGGAGAGGAGCCCTCTGGGCTTACCAACGCCTCCCTCTTCTGCTTATCAAGAACTAGCCAGGGCAGCTCACCACGTGGCTGTCCACACTGCTGCTCAATTCGCAAGAGTTGTTGCCAGTGGAACAGAAGAGAAGTGATGGGAACCCCTTCTGGGCTGAGGCAGTGGAGGGGGATGTGTCCCCTCCACACTTGCTCTCCTTTCCTGTCTATTGTCAGAGTTAGGGTACGCAGAGACGTAAAAGTCACCGGGTCCTGAATCCTTCTCTGCAGAGCTGCCTAATCAGCTGTTTCCCTGGGAGTCTCTTGCATGGGGGAGAAATAAAGCTCATGTGTTAAACCACTGCGCTCCTGGGGTTGTCACAGTAGTTTAGAGAGGAGCGGGGAGGATTAGATTGTCCTCTGGGCCCTGACACCTCTTATCTTGGTGGCATTAGGCATACAAGGCAATCTTGTGGCCCTCGGGTCCTCATTTTAAAGTTTGCAGGGTCTTTGCAAGAACTACTGAAGCCATAAGGAGGGTTTAGCACAGAACATGGTGCTTGGCATAAAGTACATGCCTGGTTACTACTTATGTCTCTTCTTCTGGACTCCAGCTCCCTAACCCCAGAGGTGAAGCCACCTTGAGTGACCCCCTCTCTTTTCCAGAAAGAAACCTCTTCCCAACGAGCTTTGTCCTCCAGGCACCCCCTGGATGCCCCAAGAGGTCCCCACAGCCGACCTTGGAGCCTCTTTGATTTGCAGAATTGCTTATTTCTACTTTGAAGAAAGCGTTTCTAATTAAGGTAACCAAAACCCATGTGCTATTTTGGGATGCAACTTCCTTTTTGGGGGGAGGATAAGACAATTTGTGCTAATTAGATGTAAAAATCATTGCTAGGAAAATTATATAATTTACATGCAATTTTCAAAGTAGACCTTTGATATTATTTATGCTCTATGCTGCGAAATCCACCATAAGCGCTGGACCTGGGTGAAAGTGCTTCAAGGCAAGGGGCCTGTTGGTTCTGGGGCTTGGCTGTGGCTCCCCAGGTGATACTCCAGGTTCTCACTGTGGAGGCCTGTTTCTGCAGAGGCTGCCCAGGCAGTGCCAGCCCATACCAGCCAGGCCCCTCGTGTGCTGCTGGACTGTAGTTTCAGGATGATTCACACAGGCTTCCTTACATCTCAGCTCTGATGTGGCTGGAAGACCATCTGGATCTGACAGTCCTAGGCAGGTGGGAATTACGTTCAAACCTAACAGG
>PVIJ01023145.1:0-14763 GCA_004024925.1 Scalopus aquaticus | reverse complement strand
TTTCTTTCTTCTCCACTCCAAATGTGTTGGCCAAGTTAATATAAAATTTTCTTATGAGGGCCTCCCTGGTGGCGCAAGGGGTTAAGTCTCAGCTCTATAAAGCTGTTGGCCAGCATGAGTTCCATCCTTGCCCAGGGAGCTGAGCCACATGGCACAACAGACCTCTCCTGTCTTGCCCTCTGCTCCCCTCAGCAGTGTATTTCGGCCTGCCTGCCTGTTCTCCTCCCCACTCTTGTCTCTGGTAAATCCTCTCAACCTCCCTCTCCCACACCTCTGGCCTACACCCCAGCTCTTGTATGCATAAGTAAATAAATCTTTTAAAAAAATTCTTATGAGACATAGTGGTAAAAGTTATTCTTAATACTCACCCTGAAGCAATTTTTAACCCATGTTTGTAAATTTATGTTTACTTTTATCTTGAGGTTAAGGAATGCTCACCAGCTAATTAAAAAAAAACATCTGTCAAGCCTTTCACTACTATGTATATCACAGAATAAATAAAATTATTGCTAATGCCATACTATATTAACTGGACTACATTTAGGGTTGTCAGTGATCTTAAGACTCTCCATAGAAAATACTGTGTTATGGTATGTAAAATAACACATAATTGACACTGTGAAGTTGAAAATTAAACTTATCAATGACAACCTTAAACTGTTTTTCTTCCCCTACTACCAAAAGAAGACATATGGTAAAGTCTGGTCAAAAGTAAACATTTACACACTGGCATGTACATATAAATTCAGCCAACTGAATGAGTTCTATAAAAGTAGGTGATATACTTACCTGTTCTAACCCATCAATTCAGAGTCCCATGAAATACATATTAACAATGTAGAGAAATAGCTCTCTTCACTATGGTATTATGGTTTGTGACAGTAGCTCATCTCTCTTTGTGAAGTGGTTGTTCAAATCTTTTGCTCATTTATTGAGTTGTAAGAACTCTTTATATAGCCCGGATATATGTTTACACAAAGATATAAATATTTTTGTGTAATGTATACTATACTATATATATTATATAAGCATATATAATAATAGTTTCACATATATAAAAACACTAAAAATATTGTTCAATTTCTCGCCTCTATAGTTTTCTGTTAAATTTGAATTTTTGTTATCCTGTATGTAATTTGTCACATTTTTTTTTTCTAGCTGGTTTTGAGGTTTTCTTTACTTTTGGTTTTTACCAGTTTGATTATTTGCATCGACTTGCTTGGGCTTATTCTTTTATAAGTTCATTGAACTTCCTAAATCTTTAAATTTATTATTACCATGTTTACAAAGTTTCTTCATTGTTTTGGGTCATTGTTTCTTCAGATAATTTTTCTGCTTTAGCATTTTTTCCCCCTGTCATCCTGGGACTCCAGTTACATATATATTACTGTTCCTGATGTGTCACACAGGTCCCTGAGACACTATTTTTTTTTCCTCAGTCTTTCTGTACTCTCTGTTCTTTAAGTTGCATAATTTCTGTTCATCTTTAAGAAATCGTTACTGTCTCATATATGAATCATAGTCAAAATTGACCTTCATCTGAACTGATAAATCCCCTGAAAAGTAGCTGGAGTAAACAGCTGTAGTTGAGCCATGTTCAGTTAATAAATCTTAACTAAAAGTTAAAAAAGAAAATCTCATACAATATGATTTAGTATAAACTTTAAGTTGTTAATTGAAATGTATTTTTAAGTAGATTGGCCAAATTCTGGGGTATGGGTATGAGGTGACACTTCCTGTAATAGTTCTCTTATCAGCCAGGAGTCGTGTGTGTCCTAAAAAATAAGAGTATTTTTTTCCCCATTGATGACTTTATGTTTAGACTATTCTTTATAAGACAGGAAAATATAAATGGTCTTAGAAATACTTACATAAAAGCTTTTTAATATAGTAAAGTTTCATCAGCCAGAAAACTCCTTTATTAATAAATTCACAAATTCTTTCACTGCAAGTATCACATTTAACCATGCAAACATTCAACCCAATACTATGGGGGGGGGAGGAGATAGCAGATGGATTTTCTAAAAATATCAACTATAGTACAATATAAGAAATTTCTCTAAAATTATAAGTTTTTCAACAATCATATCTGGTCTCTATTTTGTCCGCAATCAGGATGGAACCATGTTGCTCAGACTTAATTGTCAGTTTGTCTGTTTCCTGCAGTGATTCTTCTAGTTTGTTCTTTTAAGTCTTGAGAATTCATTTTGTTATAAAATGTAAAAACATTAAAAAAAAAAACCAGTTCTCTGCTTTTTTTTTTTTTTAAAGGAACAAAAATGTTCAGACTGGAGTCGAAACTTGTAGCATCTTGTAGACTTATTATTTCAATTGATGAGTAAGTGGACAATGTTAGGATGTCCTATTATCATAAGAGAACTAATGTTAAGAAAGTATTGTCTACACTGTGCAAAAACAAATGATTTCTCTGGGGTTGCTTAACCATTTCCTGTAAGTCTGAGAAAGTGGTTGTTTTCAAAATTGCCCAACTGAATTTGTGTAGAACTAAACTTAGCTGAGCACTTATGTGGGTTAAACTCTCTCATGGTTTCACTTCCATCTTCCTGTAGATAAGTTAAAGTTTAAGCACTAAAAAATAAATTTTAGTTCCACTCATTTTTACTAAACAGCTGAATAACTCTGGACAAAAGTTGGTTTTATCTTTCATGTGCTATTTAGATCTAAAGTCTCCATACTGAATCCCCCAAATACTCTACTCTTTGAGCTCTGAGGTGGTTTTATAGTTTTTGTTTTCTCTCACTTTTACGTAAATGTCATTTCTCTCTAGTTCCGCTGCCTTCCTCTAGAGATTTTCCTCTAATGTGCTATATGGGGTTGGGAAATCATGTAGCTGCGTACTGTATGTCAACTAACAGTAAACAGGATCTGAGTGAGGCTTTTTAAGCAATAAAATGAATGAGCATTGCTGCATGGATTTGGTGACATTATTTTAGTGATTCATCTACCCTCTAAGTTAGTTCCTGATCCTCAACTACAGTTGACAGATAGGTAACCTCAAGATAAGTGAGATATTAGTACAAATGATTTCTCTTGATCTGTAAGCCAAAACCTCACCCAATTGTGTTAGTGTTTTTAAATGTACAGTTCTATAATGTGAAACTTAAGTAGATTAAAATTCGAATGCACATTTCACAGGCCAAGTTTTGTGCATATAGAGTTTTTGATTCATTGTTACTGTGATTTAGACCTATAAATTTGTTGCATGCCTGTGAAATTCAGTCTTGCAGTCATTCTGAAATAAACGCTTTACAATTACAAAAAAAACTTAATAGGCTTAAGGGACTCTAAAAAAGCTACTAGCTTTCTAAAAATTGTGTTGTATTTCAGTAATTTCATAATCTTAATAGGGGGCTGAGGGTGTCCAACTTACTGCTCATACTGTGAATGTAAGTGAACAACATTAAAAAGCACTTTTTGAACACCTGCTAAATGCCAGTGAATTGTGGAGACCACAGGGTTGGTGTCTGCATTAGTTGTATTAATCTCTGGAACCATCCTACACTGTTTTGTGGCTCTTCAACTTTGACCTAGAGGTGGCTCTGTGCCCCCCCCCCCCAGCCAGCTCCAGTGGTGTCCAAGATATGGAGACATGAAACATTTCCCTGGCATGAGGGACCTGACTTCAACCTCCTAGGATATTTTAAGTCATGTCACATGGTATTGAAGGGTTTAGCTACTGTTGTCCAAAAAATATGGTTTGGAACTTGGCTATGCCACTTACTAGCAAGCTCTTTAACCTCTGATTCGCACTTCTTTATCTGTAAAATGTATGGGGATAAGTTAAATAACATGAGACACAAAAATTGCTGATTAGTAATATACTGAGCTAATAATTATTAAGTATTTACTATGTTTTAGGCTTTGTACTAAATGCCTTACACATCTCATTTAATTTGCACAACTCAGTGAGGTAGATACTATTTTTATCTGCATTTTACAAGTAAGCAAATTAAGCTTGGAACGATGAAATAACTTGTTCATGGTTAGACACAGGAAATGACTGAAGATTCTGGTTCTAGAGATGTTCTTACATGCTCTCCTGGCCTCAGCCCATTGTTAACACATGCTTCAGTGAATGCTGGTTTTATCATCATTATTGGTAGTGGTATTAAGATGGTGCAATGACAGAACTTGGTTTTATTTTCCATAGTGTGTGGGCTGGTCCCACTTTAGGAGCCCAGATAGAACTTCATGTCTGTTATTAAGAAAGTGAGAAACAAGGAAGTCATATTATCAGGGCCTTTGCATTACAGAGGAAAAACCCATAGCTGCACCTGGAAGCTCTTGTGTAAAGAATGTAAACATCAAGTGTTCCATTCTCTCCTTATGTGTCTGAGTCAAAGTCTAAAATAATCATGATACCCTGCAAGTGTTCCTACTTCAAAGGAATACAATCATAGAATTAGTATGTAGCACAATCTCAATTTTGTTTTAGGGGGTAAATTAGTCTGTAAGAATAACACACCAAAATATTAATAGTATACTGTGTGGATGATGGGTAAATCTGTCATCTATTGCTACATAACAAATCACAAAACTTGATGGCTTAAGACAATAACCATTTTATTTGTTTATGATTTTGTAGGTCAGCAGTTTGTGATGGGCTCCTGCTGCTTCTGCTTCTGCTGAATGTTCATGTGTTGGTGCTGTTTCTACTAATCTTACCTGAGATCCTCTTGTAGCAGCAGTCATCTTAACCCCGGACTGGGTGGTCTGCATAGTTGACTTGCATATCTGGTAGTCTTACTTATGCTTGGGCTTGTCCTTCTGTGTGGTTGCTTCTCATCCACAAAGAGGCTAGTTCAGATTTCTTTCCTTGGGTCTCTCAGATCAACAAAGACAAATACCAAACAAATACAAAAACAAAGGAACTGACAAAAGTAAACCAAAGTAAAGCCTAGAAAAATGACTTCAGAGTTGAGCCTACTAGGAGGAAGAAAGAGGGAGTAGTAGTAGGAACAAAAAAGGTAGGGGATACAATGGTCTGTGGTAAAGAACTGTGGATGCTTGAATGGTGGGTGTGGTAAGATAACATACATCTGAGGTGTGAACCTAGTCCCCTAAATCATATAAAGTATTGTAAACTAATGTTACCTCAATAAAGGGGGAAAGGGCCTCCCTGGTGGTGCAACGGGTTAAGTCGTAGCACTTTGAAGCTGTCCACAGCCACTGCAGCATGAGTTCGATACCCGGCCAGGGAACTTCCACATGGTGCAACAGAGCTCTCCTCTCTCTCCTGCTGCTCCCCTCAGCAGTGTACTTCAGTAGATCCGCCTGTTCTACTCCCCACTCTGTCTCTGGTGAATCCTCTCACCACCCCACACCTCTCTAACTTACACCCCAGCTTGAATGCATAAATAAATATATCTTTAAAAAAAATAAAGGGGGGGAGAGTCATAAGGTCTCTTGAAACCTGGGACTGCAGATTTTACTATGTGACTTCTACTACATTCCACTGAAGATCAGGTTAGAAGGCCAGTAGAAATTCAAAAGGTGGAAATATAAGGAAGTCCCATAAGAGATAATAGCAACTTCTATCCTGGATTCCAGGTATCCTGATTTCACAGTACTGGCTGATTTCTCATATACTACTATAGTGTTGATATTTTTTCATTAATTTGGTAATGTTAGATCTTTATAGATTAAAATATGATCTGTACTTTTTTTTTTACAAATAGAAAGTAGAAAATATAGATAATAAAAATACCCAAAATACCCGTAACTATACCTCCCAGAAATAAACAGTGTTAGCATTTGGATGGAGATTTATTTAATTAAAATTCTGTCATCTCCCTCTTAATACTGTAGTTTGAACACCTTTTCATGTTTAAAATAGACATGTAAATAATTTTTATACATGCATCTATGCAGTTACTCTTAGGATAAATTCCTCTTCTGGAGTTACTTGGGAAGAGATATTGTAGGCTTTTGACATATATTGATGAGGCATGATTTTAAAAATTATCTGGTTTATTCCTATTGACATTTCCTTCATCTTTGATTGAATTGTTACTACTTGTCCATTTTCTCTTCCCAAAGGAAGCTGAAAAAAGTTATAAAAGGGGATATTTCCTTTTCATACAGCATCCAAGAGCATCTTTGCCACTTCCACTTATCCACTGTAACTTTTCTACTTATTCTATTGATTTTTTTTATTTACATTTTTTAAAAGATTTATTTTATTTTTGCATACAAGCTGAGGTACAGGCCAGAGGTGTGGGGTGGTGAGATGGTTCACAGAGACAGAGTGGGGAGCAGAACAGGCAGATTGATGGAAATACACTGCTGAAGGGAGCAGCGGGCGAGACAGGAGAGGTCTGCTGTGCCATGTGGGAATCTCCCCCACTGGGCATCGAACTTGTGCTGCAGTTGCTGACAGCTCCACAGCACTGTGCTTAACCCATGGCGCCACCAGGGAGGCCCCTCTATTGATTTTTAATAATGATTAAAATTATTTCTTGTATGGCTATAATTAGAACTCTAAATAAAATGCAAAATTTAAAAAAAATTCTCTGATTTAAACTCATCAATTTGTATAACTCTTTAGAGCTAGGTTCTTAAGTGTTTTAGGAAATTGTTCTTATATATTTGAACATCATGGTTCATATTTGGGAGAATTTTGATGTGTGCTTTTGACTGTCAAGATGTACTTTTAAATGAAACCTCAACTTCCTGTTAACATAATCTCAGACATAATAGTTTTTCTCTAAGACACCCTTCTCCCCTCTTCCTGATTCATTGAACTCTGTACTTCAACACTTGCACAGTTAATCCTCTTCTCAGAACTCTGCCTCACATGAGTACTTATCAAGTTTTATGGTACTAATTCAGAAACAGAAAGATCTATATAGTGGACTTATTTATTTAATCTAGAAATTTAAAATCTGTTTCCTATCCCATCAATTAATTCATTTATTTATAATTAAATATTATTTTATTGAGGTAACATTGGTTTACAACACTGATTTAGAAGTATAGGATCTTCCGCCTCAAGTGTTGTTACCACAGTTAACCTACTACCAAAATACCCATAGTATACCACCATAGTCTATTGTGCTCCCTCCCACTTTTTTCTCATCCTTTTCTCTCTCGCTTTTTCTGTTAGCTTCATTTGTGTAAACTTTCTAGGGATTATTAGTTTGGCTTTATCTGATCCTTTGCTTAGTTTATTTTCTCCTTATAAGTGACACCAACCACTATCCAGTATTTGTCTTTCTCCTTTTGACTTATTTTGCTTAACCTAATCCCCTCCAGGTACATTCATGTTGCTGAAATGGCAAGAGTTTATCTTTTAGATAGCTGAGTAGCATTCACATCTTCCTGAGCCTTAGTAATTTGGGCATGCTAGTTGTTTCTATAGTTTGGCCATTGTAAATAGTGCTGCAGTGAACATGGGAGGGCACATTTCCCTTCTAATTAGTGTTTTTGTATTCTTTGGATAGATACCTTGGAGTGGAATTGCTGGGTCATATGTAGATCCATTTTTAATCTTTTGAGAAACCTACATACTGTTCTATAGGAGATGGACCCATATGCATTGTCACCAACAGTGTAAGAGGTTTCTTTTTTTTCCACATCCTAATGAACACTTCTGCTTCTGTCTTTTTGATATGGACCGTTCTCCACAGCTGTGAGGTGGCATCTCATTGTGGTTTTTATTTGCATTTTCCTAAGTAATGATGAATATTTTTTCATGTGTCTGTTTTCCGTCTGTATATCTTCATTGGAGACGTGCCTATTTAGCACCTTTGCCCATTTTTTGATTGGGTTGGGTTCCTTGCTTTCTTATTGTCGCATTGTATGAATTCTTTGTAGATCTTGGATATTAGCCCCTCTCAGATGTATGGTGTTTCTCCCATTCAGTAGGGTGTCTTTTTGATTTAATGATAGTTTTTTAAATTTCCTTTTTGATAGCCTCCTTAACCAAGTAGTCATGCAATAGTGTGTTGTTCAGTCTCCATATATTAGACGTGTTTCCTGCCTTCTTTTTGGTGATTGATGTCTAGTTTAATGCTTTTATGATCAGAGAAGATGCATGGTATGATTTCTGCATTCATGAATATGTAAATGCTAATCTTGTGATGCAAAGTTATTAATACTGGAGACCATGCATTTGAAAAAAATGTTCAGCTTTTTGGGGTGCAATGCCCTATGAATGTCTATTAAGCCCATGTGATCTAATTCTCTGTTTAAGATTGTTGTGTCCATATTTGTTTTTCCTCTGGTTGATCTAGCCACTGGTGAAAGTAGGGTGTTGAAGTCCTCTCTCATGAATGTGTTTTTCTCAATAACTGTTTTCAGATATGCTAGTAATTGCCTTACATATTTTGATGCTTCTTCATTTGGTGTGTAAGTATTGTGGTTATATTTTCTTGATGTATTGTTTCCTCAATTATTGTATATTGTCTATCCCTATCCCTTGTTGTCTTTTTTAGTTGGAAATTTTATTTTATCTTCTGTAAGTATAGCTGGTCCTCTCTTCCGTTAGGTTCCATTTGGTTGTAGGATTGTTTTCCAATCCTTCACTTTGAGCTTATGTTTATCTTTGGAACTCAGGTGTGTTTCCTGGAGATACCATAAAGTTGAATTGTTTTTTACCCCAACAAGACACTGTGCCCTTTAATGGTTCAGTCCATTTAGAATGATTACTGATTATATGAGAATCTGCTGCTGCCATTTTTGTCTGAATTTTGTGATTTTATCTATTTCCTCCTTCATTTCTTGTGGATATCCTTCTTTTCCACTGTTGTCCCTCTTCTCCTGGTCTCAGAACCACATCTCTGCAGTTTGTGGGCTGGGCCCCTTGTGCAATCCTGGCATTCCAGGGTCTCACTATATTTCCTTGGTCCCCGTATCCATCTTGTTCTTGGGGGAACTATATATAAAGGTGAGCTACACCTTTCTGAGCTTTATTTTCCTCACTGGGGACCTTATCTATCTAGTTCCCACAGTATTCACACCTGTTTCTTTTCCAGCTAGATCCATAGTACTCAGTGTTACCTTTCCCTGCGTTCTCTTACAAACCCACATTTCCAATGCCAGTGACCATCACTCCTTCCACTCACCTTATGTTCCCTTGAGTTCAAATTCTTTGACATTTCACTGGGTTAGCATTGGTGCCTGGTGATTATGAGGTACTACGGAATTGTCCCACCTCCCAGGATCCACTGAGTTCAGAACCTATCTGGATTGGTCAGTTTACTCTCCCCAGAACAAAGCAGGAAATTTCCTCAGATGTCATCTTCTCAGCTCCAGATGCCTCTCAATCATAGTAATTTTTAAAACCTAGTTAAAAATGGAAACTATAAAGGAAAAATACATTCTTCTAGCATTTCAAGTTGAAATCTATAAACTTAGTTGCTAATGTCATCTTATTGACTAAAGCTTTTACTTTACATATAGTTCCACTGATTATAGTTCTGCGGTATATTTCCCTTGCAATGCATATGCCCATAATGCTTCTCTAATTATGGGCATGTTCTTTTTTCCCGAGTGGTTTAAGAACTTACACATTTTGAAATCTGGGTGCAAAAATCCTTCTAATTCTATTGTAGTTTAATTCTATTACAATCTCTTTCCCTCAGTCTTTTCTTTTCTTTTCTTTTCTTTTCTTTTCTTTTCTTTTCTTTTCTTTTCTTTTCTTTTCTTTCTCATACTTAATTTGGCAGCATTGTTATCTTGGGACTCACCTTTGTAGGATCTTTCTGCTACATGATCAGTTTTCATAGCAATAACTGTTATATTGTTTTCATTTAATGTAATAATCATCACATAACTGTAATTGTAACTTAAACTAGTATAAACTGATTTGAGAACAAGGAATAAATTCTTGGTAAAAATGCAATCACTCTGGTGGAGGCATAGATAGTGCTTGCACTTTTAGAGAGTAGCCAGTCAGTTGTAGATATTCAGTGGGTACTTTGCATGAGGAAATTCCATGGAGGGAATGGAGAGTTTTGGTTAATTTAGAGGTCTGTTAAATGATGTAGCTTAAAAGATGTTCTTTTTTTTGGTTGATGTAGAAAATTTTCTTTCTTTACTGAAGAAAATAGCTCCTTCATTCTTTTAGTCTTGTTTTGTAATTAAGTTTTATATCAGACTACAGGTATTTGTCTCTTCTCTTGATCCCTTACATTAAATTTTATATAGAAGCATTTCATAATGGGATTCTTTATGTGTTATAGCTCTTGATTCTGTTTTGAAACCCTTCCTTATCCTTGGCAACCTCTAGTAAAATATCTCCTTTTCATTTCCACTGTTCTTGATAGATATTTAAAATAATGTGCTTCATAGTCATAAAATTAAAGTAGAAGTAGTTATCTCTTTATTTCTTCCTTCTAGCACTGAAATGCTGATTTTTTTCTTTCAGGGCTATAAAACTGCACAGGAAATAGCAACTGTGATTAGACTCAGTAAATGTAATGCAGGGTAGAATTTGAAAATGGTAGTAAAATTATTGACTGAGTCTTTTAGTTTGATAAAGTAAAATCACTGTTTATGTATGTGCTGCCCTTTATGTTATTTCAACCAGACAGTGTTGTGCATTGTGTAATTTAAATTGCTTTCTTACAAATTGTAGCTGTAATTGGATATCTGAATTTTATTTTGTAATTGCAATTATAGAAAATGAGTGTGGCTTTTAGATACACTTAATCCCTAGGGATATTTTAGT
Source organism: Scalopus aquaticus (assembly GCA_004024925.1). NCBI lineage: Eukaryota > Metazoa > Chordata > Mammalia > Eulipotyphla > Talpidae > Scalopus > Scalopus aquaticus. Next base: position 4,070 of record PVIJ01023145.1, on the reverse strand, counting down.
AAAATTTGTATCATTTTTATAGTCAAGGCAGCCATTTGACAAATGTCTTAGAAGTTAGATGACTTAAGATATAAAACCTGTGTATTAAAATCTCTGTAAAACTGATCGAATTATCTAAAGTTACCTTTTTTCCACATGGCTACAGTCTTACTAGACTATTACTGGTGCTGATTCTAAAAGATATCAAGAGACCAAATTGATGCTTATGTGATCATTTGCTATTTATATCACAGAAGACAAATGAGGTTTTTGGGTACTTATTATTTTATGAAATTTTCTGTTGATATGTGCTGCAAGACACATTTAAACATTTTTATGGTGTTGTGGGTGGTGGGACCCAGGGGGGAGGGTGGAAGCTAAGATTGTATTAAAGTATCCTAAAGAGAAATACTAATGTGCTTGCCTGAAGTCATGTGTTTATTTGCTTATGACTTTGAAACTACTACCCAAATTAATATATAAATTAACAATAAAGACTTTGCTAATGTAACAATAATTTGCAAAATGTTACTGACCTACTTGTCTTATTTGACCCTGTGATACTCTAGTCAGACAGGACAATTAATACCTGAATTTTATGGGTGGGAAAATTGAGAGCTCAAAAATACTAAGAGGTAGAGTCTGAACTAGGATTCCTAGTTTTTCCTTCACTATACTTTATGTTTTATAAACCATAATCGATCTAAATTACATATTGACTTTGAGGGAAGAATAGGAAATGTAAGAAGTAGTCTGAAGAATCACTGTTCAATAAAAATGAACAGAGTCCATAATCACTGAAGTTCTATCAAGCTGTTCTGATTTAAGATCCACCCCCATAGCAGGTGTTACGGCCTTGTTTAATCTCATACTGGTATATTAATTCTATCTTATTTCAAACTTCAATAAGTCTGATTTCAGCCTTCGAAGAGTTTATGAGCAGGCACAGAGGTAATTTTCATTAATTAATACTTCATTGGAATGCTTTGGATATTGTTACTTTCATTTCAGCATTTATTGCATGCTTCTTCCTTGCTAGGCACCAGGGATACAGAGATGAGTGAGTTAAGAGTCCTTCCCTGGAAGAATTATCTAAATGTGTAATAGAATTTATATTTGCAAATAATTCCCTTCTCTACAAGATAAAACAGACCTTGAAATTTTTCTAAAGATTCTTTCCCTCAACTTGTAGTTCTTTAATAAGCAGAAAGTTACCAGTATCCATTATTCAGTGCAGCAAGTGTAGGAATTCATTATTTTATCCTAAATGTGAGAGGCTGCATAGACAATAGTTGTACAACTCCATTTTCTAGGTTTGAGGAGCTGCCAGTAATGTGTAGTGTGCAGAGTGAGGTGACTCACAGTTTGGAAATGATTGTTTTGATCTCTCTCTGTAGTTTCTGTAGAACATTGGCAGAGTGACCGATGTTCTAATTAACACTACACAGCCTAGTTATAGACACAACTATGTGGACAATGACTACCAAGAAGCAAGCTCGTACTGGACAGTCTTCCAAGTTGGCTGGATTACTTTACAATGGTGACTAGATAATGTCCCTTATTATAAATCAAGTTGTTTTTCCTAGACTATCCAAGGGAATTACCAGAGAGATAAAAAGTCTGTGAACGTCTCAGTGGGTTATTTTTCCAGAGTCAATTTAAACATTTCTTTATTGCAGTCCTTCTAACCTTTTGATCCTAAGAGAACAATAGGTTTCTTAACTTTTATGATATACTATTTTAGGAAGAATAGTAGAATGGGTCAAAGTAGGATATTTGTTCCAACAGTAGTTGAATTGATTTTTAAAACGTGAAAGAGATCTAGAAATTTGAAAAGTTTACATTGGGCTTGTATAATAAAGAGGGAGAAAGAGAGGCCTGTTGACTGAGGTGAAGAATGGGGGATGAGGGTACAAAGATGAAGCAGTCATGGCAACCGTGCATGCTTGAGAGAAACCAAGGTGTTTGTAACATGTGCCTGGCCTCACAGACTGATAGCAGGCAGAGCAGGCACTATGTATGTTTGTGTGTGCTTTAGAGATTTGTGGAAGGATGACCAAGAGCTGAGGACTGATTTAGTTAGATTAAATATAGGCTTTGCCATTGGGTAACTGGGATTCAGAACAAAGGTGCTACTTATGTAGATTGGTTTCATATAACTGTAACCTGAACTATTGCAAAATGAGCCTTACAGTTGTGATTACACCTCATGAAGGAAGAACGTTAACTCAAATGCTTTTTTTCTTTTGTATTTTCTTGTTGAGATGTAGTTAAAAATTTCAATGAACACTTAACAAGGTAGTTTTCTTTTTAAGAAAAATAAACAAAAATATAAGTATAGAAATAGGTAAGTAAAAAACAGTATTTTTTCCCCAAAATATTTGTACTTATTTTGTAGAAGAAATGAGGTATAGGCCAGAGATGCAGGGGGGCAGGGGGGTGAGAGGATTCACCAGAGACAGGGTAGAGAGCAGCACAGGTAGATTTACTGATGTACACTGCTAAAGGGAGTTGCCGGAGAGGTAGGAGAGGTCTACTGCACCATATGGTTTAGCTCCCTGGCTGGGAGCTAAAGGTCTGATTAAAATCAGACCTTTGCGGTGGTAGTGCTGAGACTTAGACCCTAGGCAACCAGAGAGGCCCCCAAAAGAGTATTTTTGCATAATAATATATTTTTTTTAACTTTTGAAGAGATCATAAGAGGCTTCCTTTGAATAGTAGCTTTCTAGTTCATTTTAAAATACTTACATTTACAAGAAATTTCCCTAGCTTTTTATTTATTTGTGTTTGCCAGCTATTTTTGAAAGATATAACAGAGTTGCGCTTCTTAAAGAGGACCTATCTCTAGTCCAGGATGCAATTCTAACCTGTATCTTTACTGAACCTAACTAGGCTTTGAGGAGAAGTGGAAATTAGTCTTGGGAGACCTACTGGGACTTGATATAGGTGGACTTTTAGGGAAATTTCTAGAAGATTGTGGCTTAGAGCCAATATACTGTTTTCATGTCCTCTGATGGCATTTTTTTTTTCTTGTTAATTTTCTCTGTTACTTTTTTTCTATTTTACTGATTTCTTCTCTGTTCTTTATTATTTCTTCTTAGGTTTAATTTGCTATTCTTTTTTAGCTTTGTTGAGTGCAAATGATGATTATATCATAATTTTAAGTTTTTTTTTTCGAATGTAGGCATACAAAACCTTAACTTTCTCTCAGGTTTTAATAATATGTTGTATTTTTAAATTTATTTCAAATTTTATGAATTCTTTATGATTTATTCTTTGGCTTATAGATTAGACAGTTTTTTTATTAATTTACTATTTTTTAAAAAAATTACTATATTAAAATTGTTTTCATTGTGGTCAGAGTTTTTAGTCTCTAAAAGTTTAATGTAGTCTCTTGAAGTTTAATTGAGATTTATTTTAAGGCCCAGCATATTGTTCCATCATGGTAAATATATATTCTGCAGTTGTTTGTTGTAATGTTCTGGAGATGTCAGTTAGGCCAAATTGGTTGATAGTAATTTTCAGATATTTGGTAGCTGTACTTATTTGTTGTCTACTTGTTTTATCAGATATGAGAAGAAATATAAAAATTTCCATATATGGTTGTGGAATTATCTATTTCTCTCTTGAGTTTTGCCCTTTTATGTTTTAATGAATTTTGAAACTGTTACTAGGCACATAGACAGTGTATAGTTGACTCATGCCTTTTTTAAATCCAATGTGACAATCTCTGTCATTTAGTTGGAATGTTTAATTCATTTGTAGTTAATGTAATTATTTAAGTGGCTGGGGCTAAGTCTGTCATTTGGCCATTGTTTTCATTTGTTTCTTTTAATTTTGTTTCTCCTTTATGGGTCAATTGAATTGGGGGGGATGTTAAAAATATTTCATTTAATTTTCTCTGTTGATTTCTTAACTTTGATCTTTATAATTATTTTTTCATTAGTAACTCTGGGGATAATAATATATATTCTTATCTTACTAAATTAAAGTCTGTATATATTCAGTGTTGTACCTTTTTACCATTTACACCTAACCCTTCTCACTTTCTTTTTTTTTTTTTTTTCCATTTTTTTTTTTTTTTTTTTTTT
>PVIJ01023144.1:0-14771 GCA_004024925.1 Scalopus aquaticus | reverse complement strand
GTGCCTCTCGTCTTGGTCTCCTGGTCCGGTTTTGTGTTGAGGGGAGGGGAGAGGGGATCTGGTGGTTCTTTCTTCTCCTTGATCAGTCTTTTTAGCTTCTTTCCAAGTTCTACTCACCCGTGAGGGTGTTAGATTTATGTAGCGTTTCTGGATCTTCTCTGGGTTTGGCTGATGTCTCTTTATAGGCGGCTTGTCTTTTTTGGTTGGTGGATTTCTAAGTAAAGTCTACGCATTATTAGGTAGGTTGAATGTGGTTGTGCCACACAGTATAGAGGGTCTTTTAGGCTACATAGATGAGTGGTAACTTGTAATGGCACCAGTAGGAGCCTTTTAAAAACTTTGAGCTTCTTAGGAACACATGGGTGTTAGAAAATTATTATATAATGTCTTAAATATACTGGATATTTTAGTTCAGCTCTCTTACACAATTTTATATAAATAGATGTATGTTCTTTTAAAGTCTTAATATATTTTTTTAAATCAAAATATATTTAACTCATACTTTCAAGGAGCCCTACAGTAAATCATCTGTAGAGAATCATTTTATAATGTAGTCATAAATAATATAGTCAAACTCTAATTTAAGTTTCGTAAAGTTTGAAAGTTATGTATAATTTAAAATACAGTGCTAATAATTTTAATTTTACTGTAGTGAAACAGTGAAAAGTTGCAATTTGAATAGTAAAGAGTCTTTGTGGTTGTTGCCCATAGGACCCACCAAGCCCTTCCTCGAGATTCTGTTATAGAAGATTTACATTTACAAAACAGATACCTCCAAGAAAAACTTCATACTTTAGAAAAACAGTTTTCTAAGGACACATTTACTAGACCTTCAGTAAGTATAAATTGTTTTTTTTTAAGTTTAAAAGTGAAACCAACAACTTTATCTGGCATCACCTCGCTGTGGTTTTTGATTTGAGCAATTTTTCATGTGCCTGTTGGTCACTTGCATATCTTCTTTAGAGAAGTGTCTACTCCAATACCTTTTTTTTCTAGTTAAACAATGACTTTATTACTAAACATGAACAAATTTATATAACCAGGGCAGAAGCTGTGGGTGACTCATACTTCCAATTCCAGAGGAGAACCCATTTGGTTTTGTAATGGCAAGCCAACTGGTGAACATGGCTGTCAGTCAGAATCAGACAGAATTTAGCTCCCTTCTAAGGGATGAGAAGAAGCTTTCTGAAGAAGGCACTGGCTTGCATATTGATTTACTAGGGGAATCATAATAAGGCACCACAGATATGATGACTTAAATAACAGAAATTTGTTCTGACAATTCCGGAAACCAGAAGTCCAAACTCAAGGTATTGGCAAGGTTGATTCTGTCTTTAGGCTGTGAGGGAAGGCTCTTTCTATGCCTTTTTCTTTGGTTTAAAGATAGCTTCCCCTTGTCTCTTCACATTGTCTATCTCTTATGGTGTCTCTGTATCCAAATTTCCCTTTTTCATGAGAATGCCAGTAATATTGAATTGGGGCTCACCCTGATAACCCTGTTAATTTTAACTTGGTTGTCTCTAAAAAGCCCTATCACCAAATAGGGTTAAGACACTGGGAGTTAAGACTTCAGCCTATGAATTAAAGGTGGATGGGGTTTGGGACATAATAAAATCCATAACAGATGTCAGTCATGCTGTATTTTCGAACTGGAAAATAAAGTATTTTAATCATTAGGGGACTATAGATGGAGGTATTATGTATGTGTACATTATTAAGTCATTTCTTGATTTTGTTTTCTATGTTAATTTAAACAAACTGCATTTCCTTTTCTCCTGCAAGTTTTATATTGTAACATTTATTTTGGTTTGTTTTATCTAGAACTCTCCAATTTTCACATATTCCTCTGTAGAAAAAAGTTCTCTTTTAGCATAGTATTTTCTTATCCACTCATGTCTTATTTAGCTTTTATTTATTAAGCCTTAATATGATTTCTAATTTCATTTTTCTGAAGACTTCAGAAATAGAGTCAGATGATCGTAGCCAAAGAGAACAGGAACTTCAGAGGGAAAATTTGAAGTTGTCATCTGAAAATATTGAACTAAAATTTCAGCTTGAACAAGCAAATAAAGATTTGCCAAGGTTAAAGGTAAACTTAATGTTCTTTATTATACAGCTATAATCTGACATCTGAAACCTTTTTCCTCCTGCTTAGTTATGTTCACTTTATTAACTTGTGGTGAAATCAGAAACTTGTAAAATATCTTGGTAGTATTATACTTTCTACATTTGTTCATTTAACAATTTTTTGTGGAGAACCTGCTTTGTGTCAGTCACTCTTTTAAGTCCTGGGAAATAGCAATCAGGAAGATTTTTGCATTTATAGAACTTACACTGTAGTAATGGACGATTGATAGTAAACAAACAAGTCAATATAGAGTATGACGGCAAATGTTGAGTGCTAAGGAGGAAAAGTATGTCTGGTGTGAAAAGTGTGAGGGTTAGGTGGAGCTGGGGGGTATATGGAATTGCTATTGAAATAGAGTAGTACGAGAAGTCTTCCTTAGTCAAATGATATTTTAGCAGAGAGCTAGGGGAGAGGGTGGAAAGTGAATTATCTATATACTGGAAAAAGGAGTTTCAGACAATAGAAATAACATGTTTAAATGCCCTGAGGCACGAGATTGGTTGATGTATTTCACTAATAATTATCACACTTTAAAATACTAGGATTTCTCTAAAAAATAAGTTCTTTGAATTAAACAGAATTGGAATAATTTTTAAACATCTTACTTAATTTTGATTTAGTTTTCCCAATCACCTTATTTATGGGAATCCTCTTTTTTTCTTGGTTGGCTAATTATTTCAGTTCCATTTTCTAAGGCAGAATATTCCAAAATTTCAATTCACTGTTGTTGTTATAATTAAGCTTTATTCTGCTTCTCATTTTGATTTTCACATTGTTAGAACTGTTATCGTGTTAGAAGTTTCAGTTTTCTGTTTCGCTCCAGTATATGAGTAAAGATGTATGTATGTAATTTATGGGACAGTTGAAACCTGAATTCTGAGCTCAAATTTATATTGTCTACTAAAGCAATAATATGGGAAATATTTTTTTGAAATCCATATCCATAATATTCTTGTATTAATACACTTTTATTCGGCCTGTGTCTTAGTTAAAAACTCTCCTTGATGTAGAAATCCACGTGTCAATTTGGCTATGCAGCTGAAGAGGTTGACAGTTCTATTCGGCCTGTGTCTTAGTTAAAAACTCTCCTTGATGTAGAAATCCACGTGTCAATTTGGCTATGCAGCTAAAGAGGTTGACAGTTCATATGTCTCTCCTTATTAGTGACATTAGCTATGTTAAATTGTTTCATGTTTGCTTTAATCTTTTAGAATCAAGTAAGAGATTTGAAGGAAATGTGTGACTTTCTTAAGAAAGAAAAAGCAGAAGTTGAGCGGAAACTTGGCCGTGTGAGAGGGGTGAGTGTGAAAATATGCCATATGTTTGTTTTAATTTCAGAAGTTATAAACTAGAAATGAAAAAAGTTTAGGTATGTCAAAGTAGTTGTAATATTCTTTTACCAGTGCCTCTAGTTTCAATTTTTATTCTGCTGCACCCACAGTAAAAAAACGTCATTAAGCTTACCTTTATGTTTCACTATGGTTTATCATCTTTTATCATCTTATATGGCTTTTTATTTCACTTGGAGTCTACATCATCTCTTTTTTCCTTACATATCCCTCAACTTAATCTTGAAAATATTTTAACTCCTTGGAATCTCCCTTCTGTTCTGTGAGGTGACTAACTTCTCCTTGGTCCTATTCTAGTATTTTGTAACTATATTTTATGATATCCACAGCAACTTTTTAGTATAATGCTCTATAAATACGTTTCCCAAATATTTTTGTATACTTGTGCTTTTCTTACCAAGTTATTTTTATATTCATTTTTTACCATGTATAACTGTTTATGAGACCAAAGCCAAATATTTAAGTACTTGGTTAATATGGTGTTGGTGATAGCAAAAATAAAAGCAATTGTAATATAAAAATTAATTCAAAAATTTATCAATTATGTGAAAATATGAATAGTTTTATTACAATAGTACTCAGAAAAAAATGTTGCTGACAGTAGCATTCATTTCATAAATAAAAGAACCTATTAATTTGACCTTTTCTAAGTTAATTATGCATTATATATTAAAAGTATGTAAAAGTTTATATTTTAGTCCTATTTGTTGAACAATGTGAATACTGAATAAAATGCAAAATTAAAAAAAAAACATTATTTTACTCAACTCTGAAGAATTTTTTATTTTAAATTACAAACAATTGAACTTAGTGACTGATGTCTTGATAGTCTTACACGGGTTTTTTTATTTCACATATCTCTTCTACTGTATTCAATGGCTATTCCTAGACAATTTCTGCCTCTGTCATGCCGCTGTGTTATTTGGTCATTCATGAGCTCTTTTTAAAGACATGATTTGTCTTTTGTGGTTTTATTCACTGTTGGTGTTATAATTAAGCTATATTCTGCTTCTCATGCTGATTTTCACATTGCTAGAAATGTGAAAGAAAACTCTGGTATATTGGAAAGAGCATTAGCTAAATAAAACGCAGTTAGAATTATAATTCTTAGAGGGTTATTGTAATAATGAATCGAAACTTTGGCTTCAAATGTTAGGAATAAACACTATTATTATTGAGCTTATTATGTTATTAGTACTTTAAATTATTAGTTCTTTACATTTATAGTTTTTAAATATTTGATTTAAATAAAGTAAATACATTCTTTTCCAGGCTGGTAGAAGTGGAAAGACAATCCCAGAACTAGAAAAAACCATTGGTTTAATGAAAAAAGTAGTTGAAAAAGTCCAAAGGGAAAATGAACAGTTGAAGAAAGCATCAGGAATATTGACCAGTGAAAAAATGGCTAATATTGAGCTAGAAAATGAAAAGTTGAAGGTAACTTTTTCAATGTGGTTGTTTGTATGGAATATTTTTTTTAAAGATTTATTTATTTATGCATACAAGCTGGGGTACAGGCCAGAGGCGTGGGACTGCGAGAGGGTTCACGAGAGACAGAGTGGGGAGCAAAACAGGCAGATCAGAAATACACTGCTGAGGGGAGCAGCGGGCGAGGCAGGAGAGATCTGCCGCGCCATGTGGGATTCTCCTTGGCTGGGTGTCGAACTCGCATCGCATGCTGCCGACAGCTCCACAGCCCAGCGCTTAACCGCTGCACCACCAGGGAGGCCCTGTATGGAATATTTTGCTATTATAATTTTTATTAACTTTTAAAGAAAAATTTAACACACTCATACTATATAAAAATGGCTTTAATGCAGTAGATGGTTACACATACAGAAAATAATTATTGGAGACAAGAGCAGAGTAGTTCTATTTGGTCATCTTATTATTTCACGACCAATGGTTCTCACTCTGAGAGCTTGAAATAATTTCCAGGGTCTGCTTTCAAATATGCAGATGTATAAGCCCCCAATACTGAAATTGATTCAGTTATGTCTGGGAAGGTATTGCCATATATTACGATTTTTTTTTTTTCTTTTAAGTCGTCAGCTCATTCTAATGTGTGCTGCCGGGATTGGGAACCAACTGCTCTATCAAAGGGAAGACTGTAGTTCTAATCCTGTCAAATTGTTCTCTAAAACTATTTTAAATTAAGTTTTATGAGTTTACAAGATCATCCTTTATTTCTTTATTTTCATAACATATAGTTTTGTTTTTTTAATTAGGCTGAATTAGAAAAACTTAAAGCTCATCTTGGACGTCAGTTGAGCATGCACTATGAATCCAAGACCAAAGGCACAGAGAAAATTGTTGCTGAAAATGAAAGGCTTCGTAAAGAACTTAAAAAAGTATAATTTCATTACTGACTGTAATTTTTTATCTTAATTAACACATCAAGGAAACACTATGAAATACTTAATAATGTCTATTCAAAGCACATATTAAGAGATTTAGGAATTGTGCTTTTGTGTTTGCCTTCCTTTCACCATGCACAATATTGAAAATAAAAAAATAGTAAATTTAGAGACAGTGGTCTATAGAAGCTACATAGCTAGGATTCAAATCCTAGCTTGCTTACTTAGTAGCTGTAAAAACTAAGGCAAGCTCTTAAACCTTCTCTAGCCCTCAATTTCCTCACCTATAAAATTGTGAATAGTAAATATATCTATTTTCATAAAGCTGCTATGAAGTTTAAGTGGATTAATATTTGTACACAGAACCTATAACAATGCCTGCTATATAATATGCATATGAAATGTGTTAAACAATCTGTACCATTCTTTTCTGTTTAAATGTCAAAATTTATTCCTTGCCCCAGACAAATAAGTTTTACATTCATGGATGATCCAGTGAATCAATTGAAATTATTTTTTTTCTTTTTTTTTAAAGATTTGTTTTATTTATTTATGCATACAAGAACTTGGTGTAGGCCAGAGGTGCAGGGGCGAGAAGATTCACCAGAGAAAGAGTAGGGAGCAGAACAGACAGATCTACTGAAACACACTGTTGAGGGGAACAGTGGGAGAGACAGGAGAGGTCTGCTGCGCCATGTGGGTCAGCTCCCTGGCTGGGGATTGAACTCGTACCACAGTGGCTGGATAGCTTGATAGTGCTGAGACTTTAACCCCTACACCACCAAGGAGGCTCTGAAATTATTATTTTTCAACTGATCACAAGAGTATCTGAATATGGTCAGAATTATATATTGTTTTCAAGGTGGATGTTTAATGATGGAAATAATCTATGGTATTTACATGTAGTCTGTGCTTATAACTTGGTATTAAGTATTAAGGAGTCAAAATCAAGCATCTTTTAAATGAATGAAGACATAAACTATCCCATTATTCCCAAGGTATTCTAGACATACATGACAAAAGTAAGCACTACAATGTATAATAATTGTCAGTGTATTTTTCTAACTTCATTTACATAATCTTGTCCTAATTATCATATCGTATTTTGGAGTAAAGGAAACATTAAATTTTCATTTGAATTTTAATCAGCATTTAGAACTTCAGTTTATGTTATCTAATTTGTGGTGATAAATTTGAATATAGTGTATCTGAGAACAGTATGTTTTGTTATATACTAATTAGTTCTTACTGATAGGAAACTGAAGCTGCGGAGAAATTGCGAATAGCTAAGAATAATTTAGAGATTTTAAATGAGAAGATGACAGTTCAACTAGAAGAAACTGGTAAGAGATTACAACTTGCAGAAAGCAGAGGTCCACAGCTTGAAGGTGCTGACAGGAAGAGCTGGAAATCAATTGTTGTTACAAGGTAGGAATAAAGAGTTTAAAACTTTCACAGAGCTTAATCAGTTCTAACTTAATCAGTTCTTAAACAGTTCTGTACTGTTTTCAATAACACTTCTCAGATCTACTCAGTTATTTCCTAATGAACTGTTTGGTTGTATGTTTTAATACGACCATCACTTTTTTGCCTATACCAACATTGCCAAAGAGTCTTTTTCTTCCTTGAATATTTAACTAATTTATGTGGCACAGAGCAGAGCTGAGGCCCTGAGGGGTGTTGATGTTGGGTAGGCATCATGAAATTGCTGTCACCTTAAGTCTGACCTGATGGTGACCTTGAAGTAGCTGAATGTTGCTTTAGTCCAGCTCCCAAACCAGGTTCTTCATTTTCTGCCTCAAGTACAAACCAGGCACAATTGAGCTATCTTGTCACAAATGGATTCAGGAACAGCGTTAGTGTCTCACTGGTCTCTGATCTGGATCTTGATTTTCTCCCTACCCATGAACCTTTTCTACAAATAGGTGTGCCTTCTGTCTGTGAACCTAATCTTTGTGACTATGAAAGCAGAGATGGGAAGTCATGACTAAATAAGCATTCATACTTTCACTGCCTCTATCTTTAGTGAATGATGAAGTAATGAGTCAGTAAAAGGCTCTGGTGTCATTCTCATTCCTAATGCTAAGCAGCCTTTTTGGGAAGTACTGAAGTCAGAGATAAACAGGATGCTGCCTGTGCCCTCACCTTGAAGTCATCCTGTATGAAGTCGTGCTCTTTACATCTGCTGCCCCCATTTCAAAAAGGCAAACTGATCTTTATTTTCATAGTCACTTAGGATATCCACATTTCCTCAGTTCCTCCTGAATGTCTCTCCTGCTATTTAGAATGGACTTGATGAGGGATTGGTTGGTATTCACCATCACTGCAATTAAGATGGGAGCCTTGGCCCTGAGACCACAGCAAATCCCATAAGGAACCGGCTGCACTGCATTTGTGTTAGGTTAATTCTAAGAAGACAAGAGAAAGATTATGCAGCAGACTAGAGTCAGTCCTGGAAGAAGGGTCTTTGGTTCTTGTCCTAATACCATACTGAGAATACTGGGACTCTACTCTTCCCACCTCTCATCCTTTCCTAATTCCTACAGTGGGTGGGGTTAAGTGAAATAACATGTATGATGGTACAGAGTGGAAGAGGGATTTCTCTCATTTCCTGCTTGGAATCCCAGCAGAAGCTTTCACACAGGCAGCTCTATCAGTTGATTTCTGGATTGGTCCTTTGTTTCTATCAAGTATAGACTCAGAATTTTGAGTTACACTGACATTATTTATTCAGCACATACTTACTTAGTACCTGCTACACACCAGGCTCTGTGCTTTGTGTTAGATATATTTCTAAAAGACCTGTTTTGCAAAATATCTAACTAGAAGAAACAGTGTATTATTATTTTTAGTGCAATAACTTGAATGGGCTTTTAAATCGGTGAGAAAAATATTTTCCATGTCTACACCATCTTTTTCTTCACACTTTTTAGAATGTATGAAACCAAGCTGAAAGAATTGGAAACTGATATTGCCAAAAAAACCCAAAGCCTTACTGATCTTAAACAACTGGTAAAAGAAGCAACAGAGAGGGAACAAAATGTTAAAAAATACAGTGAAGACCTCGAGCAACAGGCAAGTAATATATTTCATTTGATAAAATAACACATTATACCCTTTGGTATTGTTTTCTGTAGATAAAAAATGAGCTTTTGGTTAATTGTTCATCCCCTGGAGACTCTTGAGTGAATGGCACTACCATTCACCCATTTGCTTAAGCCAAAAACCTTGGATCACTGTAGACTTCTCATACCCCACATCTTTTTCATCATTAAATTGTCAACTCTATTTTCAAAATACGCCCAATCTGCTGGCGTCTCAGCGCCTTCACAGAAGACGTCTAGTCTGAGCTACTGTCTCGCTCCTGAACTATTGCAATAATTTCCTAAGTGGCGTCCCTGCTTCTACTCTTGCCGCGTTTCACCCTCTCCACATTTCTAATCTATTTCCCACATCGTTGCCGAAAATCTTTTAAAACATAAAGCAAATCATAGCAGTTCCATCCTTATAATCTTCCAGCCGTTCCCCATCATTCCTGAAAAAAAAAACAAGTTTTTTCAGAGTTCATCAGGACCAACAAGGCTGACATTCTCTCCTGCCTCATCACCACCACTTTCCTCTCACTGTTCTGACCACATTGACCTTCCAGTCCTTTAACAAATCAAACTCATTCACACTTTAGGGCCTTGCACTTGTTTCCCTTGTTTAGAATACTAATAATACTCTGAGCTCACTCCCTCATGTCTCTATTTAAATGGAGGCTCTTTAGGCTTTCCCTGAAGCTGCTTTTCATCACCGCATCCTCTTGTTTTTCTTGATAGTCCTTCCCTTCTCTGGCACTGTGTATCACATGTCATTGTTGTCTTCTCCCTCTAGAAATATAATGATCATAAGGAACAAGTTGGGAGGGACTTTGCCTATTTTTTTCACTGCTATATCCTCTGTGCCTACATCAGTGCCTGGCTGGCAGTAATTAATAAATTATTGAATGAACATGGAATAAAAACCATTGAATGTGCTGTGTGTTATTGAAAACCTGCCTTTAATATTATGCTTTTAAAATGTACTTTTAAAAACCTCATATGCCCTTGTCAAACTGTCTTCTACCTTTTCATTGTGTCCTAAGATTGAGATTCTCAAACATGTTCCTGAAGGTGCTGAGACAGAACAAGGCCTCCACCGGGAGCTTAAAGTTCTTAGGTACATTATATGCTCATACAACTACTTTTTTCCTTTTCTTTTTATTATCTTTTAATATAACCAGGCTTGCTGTATCTAGAGATGAGGATTTCCAACCTTACCGCCAAATAGGCTTCTAAGTTCATTTATACCCTTCTATTGCTCTTTTACACTTATACTGAAAGGCTTATAATTCTCATTAGATCCTTCTATTACTCTCTTATATAATGAATACTGAAAGGTAAACCGAAAAGGATAAACCAACTCTTAATATAGGTGCCAAGTTTGAAATTTGGTTTAAATTTTCCTTGTAGCATAGATTATATCTTAGCTTCAGGCAAATATTGTGAAAAAAATTATTTATAATATTTATATCTTGCACTCTTTGTTACTTACCTCTCATGAGGTTCACTAATAGGAAAACTACTACTGAAAGTGATAATCAAGTCAAACTTGATAGGTAGAGAATTTTAAGTCTGTGATCTCTGTTTGAGAATGGTAATACTGCAGCAGTGAGGAAGTAAGAATAAATGTTACCTTTAAAACTATCAGAAAGTTCTGAGCAGTGTACAGCACACTGTTCATAAGAAATGCCCATTTTGACACATTTATTATTTTGTTCTAGATTAGCTAATAGTCAGCTGGCAAAAGAAAAAGCAGAATTAATTCATCAGATCGAAGTTAACAAAAACCAAAGTGGAGCTGATAGCACCATACCTGGTAATATATTTTGTCATATGTATAGCATGTTAGCTGTTTTTTTTTAATTGCAGTCTTTTTATTATTGAGATAGCATTGGCTTACACATTGTACATAATCTAGAGGTACAGATTCACATATCTTCAGATGTAGGTTATAGCTCACCACATTTACCCATAGTCTTCTACCATAGTCCATTGTAACCCAAATTTTAGTTGTCTGTCATTCTACTCCCGTCCATTTCCATTCAGAAGTGATTACTAATCATTCCTCTATTCCTGTGTGTGTATGTATGCATATGTACTTGTCTGTATCTGTACACACACACCCCCAATGAATGACTGATCCCTATTATTTGCAGATCTGTATTTCCAATTCACCTCTCATTAAAATGTACTTGCAATTTCAAAATCAGTAATCATGGTGTTTTGTGGGCATACATAGAACAGTGAAAATAAGTTGTCTGACCCATAGTTTCTTAGATGAGGTCCAAAAAGGTGATGTTCTGCCTTGTTTCATATAGAGAGGGCAAGATGGGGGACTTCTAAGGGGTAATACTGCACAGGGCAAGAATCTCTGGTTCTGGTTAGATGGGGCTTAAATCCCTCACACTTCACACTTGTAAATTTTACTTTCTCCTTTGTATAACAAAGAACATGGATCTATCAGGTTGTGTTCAAGATTTAAGATTATAATCTACGTGAGACATAATGGGTGTCTCTATTTTCCCAAAGAGCAGAGGTTCAGATTTCACTAGTGTAAATAATGAGGATCAATTCTATATATTTTTGATAGTTTGATAAAATGCCAAATTCTGTTCCAAGAGATGATCAGTTTGTATCTGAACAATCTTTTGACTATTTCATACAGCTTTTTAAATATTCCATGTAGTCCTATTGCTACTTTGTATCAAAAGCTATCACGTATGAGTTGTATCCAACACTATGCTTATATGCTATATCTTATTTTTAATGTTTTGAGAAATCTCCATCCTCACAGGTGTGAGGTGGTTTCTCATTGTGGTATTGATTTGCATTTCCCTAAGTGACTGACATTTTTTCATGTGCCTGTTGGCCATCTGTGTCTTTGGAGATGTGCCTGTTTAGTTTTTCTGCCCATTTTTATCTTAAACTTGATTGAGGAAAAGCTGTCTAATTTTTCTAATTTTGGCAGATACTGATCAACTAAAAGAAAAGGTGAAAGATCTAGAAACACAGCTCAAAACCTCAGCTCTAGAAAAGCAGCATTTGAAGGTACTTAAGTATTTAATTATATCTAATTATAGTTTTTAAAAAAATTTTTTTTGTGTGCATGTGTGTATGTGTAAGAACTGGGGTGTAATCCAGAGCTGTGGGGGACAAGGGCGGTGAAAGGATTCACCAGAGACAGAGTAGGGAGCAGAACAGGCAGATTTACTGAAATACACTGCTAAGGGGAGCAGTGGGCAAGACTGGAGAGAGGCCTGTTTCACCATATGTGGGTTAGCTCTCTGCTTAGATCTTAGAAGTGGTAGCGCTGAGAATTAACCCCTAACCCACCAGGGAGGCCCAGATATTAAAATGTTTTGTGGAACATTTCAACATTCTATTAAAAACTATTGTTATGTTTGTTGACCATCTTTGAGTTTTAAGTATGTATCCTAAAACTTCGTGGGATTACATTTACATTTATGTTTGACCTTGATATTGCAGTTATATTCATATAACTGTAAAAAATATTAAACAAAAAACTACCCAAAAAATCAGACAAAATAAAGAGTGAATTTATTTTTTGTCTCAAATATAATTCAATTTTAATCTTTTAATTTAAGTATGGGAGCACATTGGGTATGTCTTTTATTTCCTCTTGAAATCTGCTTTAGGAGTAGTTACCATAAAGAAAGGTATTTGCTATGTTTTATATATTTAAAAACTGGAAGTAGAACAAAAGAGCATAAATATGAGACTAAGCTAGCACTCTCTGGCTAAATGGTTGTTAGAAATCAAATTGTCTTTCCACCAGATATATTACTGTAAGGCAGCGTCCTAGCGCTTCCCTGATCATCAACATGTTTATAAGAAGTTGACTGTTAAAAATTAGATATTTGTAAGAAACCACAAATGTAGCCAAAACCAAATACTCTTAATTAAAATAATTTCAGTTTGTGAATAGCTAAATCCTTTTGATTGCGTCATTGAGAGGACCTGATGTGCTTTTGGAGAAAGATTAAATCCTGCCCTCCAATTTATAAGCTGTTACATTTCAGTCAAAGTTTGCAACACAACTTATAGAACAAACACTGTGACAGTTAAGAAGTTTCTTACACTGTACAATAAAACCTTATTAACAAAATATTAAAATGCTTCTGCCTTTATAAATATACTTGACTATTCAGGTTATTTTGTCATACTTGAATTAAGTATCCTTAGTTCAAACCAAAAGAATGTATTATATTCCTATATGCACCTTTTAAAGATAATGTTTTTATTAGGAGGAAATAAAGAAGCTGAAGAAAGAACTGGAAAATTTTGATCCTTCATTTTTTGAAGAAATTGAAGATCTGAAGTATAATTACAAAGAAGAAGTGAAAAAAAATATTCTCTTAGAAGAGAAGTTAAAAAAACTTTCAGAACAATTTGGTGTTGAATTAACTAGCCCTGTTGCTGTTTCTGAACAGTTTGAAGATGAGGACAATCCTGTTAATTTCCCCATTTATTAAACTACAACTATAGTTTTATTTAACTATTAAGTTTGTAAGTTAAAATTCCATCTGTAAATCAAGCAAGTCTCTGACCTACATTCTTGTACTCTTACAATTGGAATTTTTAATAAATAAAATTATATAAAAATTACCATATTAAAAAAGTATATATTTTTAAAACTTTTAGTGTAAGTTATGACTGTCAAAGTCATACTATTGAGCTGTGATGAATTTCTAGAAGTACATTGATGTTTCAAATTTTTAAAGTTGTAAATTTTAATAACTTTAACATTTAAAATTGGGGTTACATGTAATGATTTAAGATATTAGTCATAAATATATATGTAACATATACATTATGAAGTTAAGCCATATGTTTTGTTAACAAGATTCAGTTTAAAACATTTAATTATGAAAGTGAATGATCCAAAATTGTTAGTTGAATTCTTTAAGTTACAACCCAGTTATAGTGGGCAGAATCCAACCTTTATACAAGCTGGGGAGTTTACTATTATGTACATTTTTAAGTCCAGGGGTTAAAAATCATTTGCTGTTTCTAAATAAAATTTGGAAGAAATACTTGCAATGGGAAAATTCATTTTCTTCAAATGTTAGAAGACACATTCATTAGAATCTGAACAGTAAATAGGAAAATTTTTACCTTTAAACATGGCATGTTCAAGATTCAGTTATAGTAATAATACATGTATTGCATTTCCAGTTTATACTTCGAGTATTATATCTTTAAGCCTACCAAATTTCTGGTTATCTATTTTTGAAAAATGATTAAACAAACACTTAGAATCAAAGGCATAGTCATGTTTGTTCAGGTTCATGTTAATAATAACTGGTTTTGAATTCATGTAAGGGTCTGGAATTGGCCAGCATAAACCAAGATGATGGCGATGGACCTGAAAAAAGGAAACAGGGAATTAGCTTTAGTCTGCATATCTTCATTCAGTTACGTATGTATCAGAATCCCTACCATTTGCCATGCACTGTTTAAAGCTTCACTTCATCTTACCCTTCTTTTTTCCACAGGTATTCTCCTGACATGTATTTACTTGTTTACTGTATCTTCCCCATTAGAAAAGTGAGCTTCATGAAGGCAGACTCTGTTTTTAGCACCTGGAAACGTGCCAGGCACATAATCAGGGACTCCATTAAAATTTAATGAATAGAATCCCAGGGGCACAAGGATGGTTCAACATCCGAAAATCAATCAATGTAATCCAACACATCAACAAAAAGAAAAATAAAGACCATATGATCATATCAATAGATGCTGAGAAAGCATTTGACAAAGTACAACACCCATTTATGATAAAAGCCCTTGAAATCCTTGGGATAGAAGGAACATACCTCAACATAATAAAAGC
>PVIJ01023143.1:0-14770 GCA_004024925.1 Scalopus aquaticus | reverse complement strand
ACGCACACAGAAAAGTGCAGAAATAATAAGTGTTCAGCTGAATTAATTATCTCAAAATGAACTCACTTGTGAAGCCACCTCCCTGCCAAGAAATAGAAGTGTTAGTACCCTAGAAACCCCATTTATGTCCCCCAGTTTTCACCCAATCTTCTTTCTTTCCCAGAAGTAACAACTGTTTTGACTTCTAAAACCACATACTGGTTTTACCTAACCCCCCTTTTTTTGGTTAGTTTTAGCTTTGTATAAATTTAATGATATGTAATGTATTCTTTTGTGCCTGTCTTTTTCTAAATTATGTTCTTGAGATTCATCACTATTATTACATGTGGATGTAGTTTTTCATTTTGTTAACTGTAGTGTTTCATGATATGAACATAACACATTTTATTTTACAGTTGATGGGCATTTGGGTTGTTTCAGTTTTTAGGAATTATGAATAATGTTGCTATGAATGTTCTGGCATATGTCCTTTGGTGAATATGTATATACATGGAGCTGCTGGGTCACTAGGTATGACAACTTTAACTTATGAAGATAATACCAAGCAGGTAGCCAAAATGTTTTTTTATTTCTGCCAGTCATATGTGACATCCTGTTCTTAAGACTAGGCAACTCTTGCTAGTTTTGTTTGTTATTATTATTGTTGTTGTTAATTTTTCCTCCTGATTCCTTATTTAGTTCCTCTACAAGTGAAACTACATATATTCCTCCTACAAGTGAAACTATTCAATATTTTTCTTTTTCCTTCGGCTTATTTCACTGAGCATGATCCCTTCTAGTTCCATCCATGTTGCTGCAAATGACATGAGCTTATCTTTTTTGATTGCTGACTAGTATTCCATTGTGTATATGTAGCATATCATCTTGATCCAATCATCTATTTTGTGGCATTTGGGTTGTTTCCATATCTTACCTATTGTAAATAGTGCTGCAATAACATAGGGGTGCAGGTACCTTTTTGAATTAATGTGTCCTTTGGGTAGATTCCTAGCAATGGAATTGCTGGGTCTGTGGTAGCTCCAGTTTTAGTAGTTTGAGGAACATTGTGCAAGTGAGGGTGCGGAAAAGGGATCAAAACAGGGGAGAAAAGAGTGGAAGGGACTGTGGTGGTGGTTCATGGGTGAATTGGTGGTGGGAATTTTATGGGGAATACACAATAATGTAAAATATATAAATAATAAATATATATATTAAAAAAAGACTAGGCAACTCTTAGTATTGTTAGTCATTTGAAGTCTGATGAGTTTGTAGAACTATGTCTTTACTTTTCCTTAACTATCAATGTCATTGAGCCCACTTACCTATGTTTATAGGGTATATGGATTTTTTTTAAAGTCAGGTTCATAATCTCTTGCCCCTCTGTTTCTGTTAATTTCTTTTCTTATTGATAACCTATATTCTGTAAGCCCTATGTTGATAATATGTGTGGCAAATATTTTCTCCCAGTCTGTGGTTTGACTTGTTTACTTTCTTTGTGTCTTTTAGCAAAAAGTTTTTAATTTTAATAAGGTCCAATTAATTTTTTTCTTTGGTTAGTGCCTTTGTCATTTGGGAAATATTTCTTAACCTCAAAATCATCTGCAAGATGTTCATTTGCTTTATATTTAGATGGTTTATTGTTTTTATTTTCACATTTACAACTGCAGCTCTCCTGGAATGGATTGAATATGGTGTGAGGTAAGAGTCTGTCTGCTACATTTTTCTATGACATTTTCTACATCTTTTTGATCACATGTCCTTCTCCCTTACGGAAAACGGTGAGACTGTGGCCTGAGGAAGATGTGGCTCTTCTTACATTTGTTCTCACTATGCCTATCCTTCTGTAACAGGGTGGTCCCCAGGAAAAAGGTGTGTTCCAGGACTTTTACCCACGAGATGAGGGGTAACTTTGGGTGCTTGATTTAGAAACTATATTCTTTGTCTCTTTTGTATTGTACACTGATTGTGAAGTTTGTTTCCACTTAAGGTCTTGATGTTTTGTATTGATGCGGTGGATAGCAGAACCTATTTAGAGCAGGCAGTTTTGGGGTTCTGGGGTGCCCCGCTCCCTGCCCTGTAACACTTCTACATAGTACCACATTTCCCCCCACTTATCCTCATTTATCATGAGTGTATTTAAGATATAAGATGAGTTTCTTAAATAAGTTATTACTATAGTCTCTTAAGGTGATTAGGACAAGAGCATTCTACATCATCCTTGAAGAGAACAGAGTTGTTAAAACAGATATAGGGCAATTTTTCCCCAGAGATGCAGAGTATTCTTGAAAAATTCCTCCCACTATCCTTTGCTATTTGCTATCAAGTCCAGTATCACAGTCTGAACTTAATCAGCAATGACATCTCTTCCATCTGATAGTGCGTGATAGGAAAGAAGGAAGGAGGATTTCCCTAGACTCCTTCCATATTTTTATAGCACAACTTGATAACAATGCTTCTCAACCTTGTAGGAGAACATGCTACTTTGGAGCTTGTTGGCATATTTTGTGAAGCACATTTCCACTAGCTAGAACATAGTCATGACACAGGTTACATTATTGGTAGATACTCTGTCATGGGATAGGCATCTTTAGATTTTTTTTTTCTAAAGTTAACAATGTTATGAACTCAAATCCTTGGTTCAGCAATGAAAATGTGATAGAGAATGCACTGAGGCCGTACACTGAGGCTTGCACTGAGGCCTTACACACACTTTCACAGCCTGCATTGTTATTTCTGCCATTTTTGTGCCTCTGTATGGTGACTTAACTGCTAACATTTTTGTATTTCTCTGAGCAGTAGCATTTTATTGTTTTTTAAATTGTAGGTCAAAACTACAGATATCTTTTTCTTTTTCTATTGCTTTCTAGAGTTGACTACACAAAGGTAAAGGCTATCCAAGGAGCAAGGTGTGTGTGTGAATATGCCAGGGGCTAGAGCCTACTGTGATTTACATCTCTCTAACTCTTTGAGCTGTTTCCATGTCTCTGTGCAGTCTGCAGTTTCTGAAGGGCATACTAATAAAGGTACATCCTAAGGAAGATAGGGAAAGGTCAACTAGTGCTTCTTAACTAGTTTTAAAAAACTTCTGACTTCTACAGTTGCGTGGGTATGAGCACAGATGTAATTGTTAAGGGCCCACCCTACAACTTAGTGAAAAATTGTGTGCTTTTTTTTTTTTCTAGTACTGGCCTTTTCAAATGTCAGTAACTTTGTTAATTCCAAACCAATTATTTTTATACTTTTCAAAGTATAAACCTACATTTGTCATATGTATCTCTATAAGGGTATAAAACAAAAAACATATATATATTCCACATACATACATACACTTACACATTTACTCACCACTTTCATCTTTGGAGTTTATGCCTTTGTTCTTACTACTTTAGCAAGATACATCAGTGTTGAATATTTGTGGTAAGAAGAGGAGTAAAACAGGGATCCTGACCTTGAAGAGATGTTTTCTTCCTCCCTTATAAATTAAATACTTTAATAGATAACTGAAAAGTGAGATATTTACCTAAGAACATACAGCTTTCTAGGTCTAGGGCTTAGTAGGTCTAGGGCTTGAACACAGATCTGCTTATCTTCCTATTACCTCTCCTCAGTGACATAAAACATTACAATATTTTATATCAAATATAGCTCAACCATGGTCAGATGAACAAATGAATGACTATACAAACATGCACACACACATATATGTAAAATACATTTTTCTTTTTAGTTTATAAACGACAGAAATGTATTTCCCATAGTTCCAGAGGTTGGGAAGTACATGATCATATTTGGTGCTGGGTGAAGGTTTACTTCCTGTGTTATAGATGGCCATCTTCTTGCTGTCATCCTCTGGCAGAAGACAAGATGGAGCTCCTTAGGAGCTATTCTATAAAGGCACTAATCACATTTATCGGGGTGCCAAGCTCATGATCTGATTGCTTCCCCAAATCTCTCTTCCCTAATACTATCAGGTTTAGGGCCTAATAGAATAGTGTATATGTATGCTGCTCAAAAATAAAATTGTGGCCTGAAGTATTTTCACTTTGAATATTCAGAAAATACTTTTGGGGGTAAAAATTATGGCAGACCCTTCTAAAAACCCCCTTACTTTGACTCTACATGGCCATGTTCTGGGTGTAAAATTGTGGTAGAATAAAGAGATCTCTGTTCTCAAGGTACACACAGCCAATATGCTCTACTTTCTCACTTGTCATCGATTCAAAATCGTGAAGGTTACTAAGGCAGAGTAGGTAATTTTTATTCTTATCTGCCTGTGTTTCATCTTACTGGTTTTATTTATTCCTTTCCTTAATAAATTCTCAGAGTTAAGAGGCCATTGTATCAAGGACTTTAAATATTTTCCATTCCGGTATTAAGGAAGTAGACCACGATTATTGAGAGTGGGAATGAAGTACTAACAGACAATCACTCTTTTATGAAAAGAATGCAAGGTGGAAAGTGCTTGCTTCCATTAAATTCTGTTTAAGTATAGCTTTCTCTAGCCAGTGAACTGTATTAAATCTTTGACACTGTCACATCTGGTATGGCTTTTGTTGTGGGAATATAAAATCAAACTTGTGCATTATTTAGACATAGTGTGACTCCACCCCCTTTTTTACATTTTTGGGTAAGCAGTGATCAAATGGATAGGTTTTTTATGTTAATATTTTGTAGGATCTGGAGATTTCGATACATTAAGACTAAGTATGGACGTAGCAGAATGTTATTAGTCATCATCATTAAGAATCTCATGGATCACAAAACCACAATGAGATACCACCTCACACCTGTGAGGATGGCACACATTAAAAATACAGGCAGCAACAAATGTTGGAAAGGATGTGGAGAAAAAGGAACTCTTCTACACTGCTGGTGGGAATGCGAACTGGTCCAACCACTATGGAAAGCTGTATGGCAATTCCTCAAGCTGCTCAAAATGGAGCTTCCATATGACCCAGCAATACCAGTTTTGGGAATCTACCCAAAGGACACAAAAATGCTAATCCAAAAGGATACATACACCCATGTGTTCATTGTGGTGCTGTTCACCGTAGCAAAGGTATGGAAGCAACCCTGTGTCCAAAAATAGATGATTGGGTCAAGAAGATGTGGTACGTGTACACAATGGAATACTATTCAGCACTCAAAGAAGATAAACACATGCAATTTGCAGCGACATGGATGGAATTAGAGGGGATCATACTCAGTGAAATAAGCCAGAAAGAAAGAAAAAAATATCGAATGGTTTCACTTATAACAGGACTATAGGGAAACCAAATAGGAGAGAGACACTGGGGCAGGGGAAGGGGAGGATAAATAAGGGCACAAAATGGAGAAGAAAAGGACACAAGGAACCACGGAGATGGACCATGGGTGAATTGGTGGTGGGTTACCCAAGGGGAATGCAAAATGTAAAAGATATAAATAACAATAAAAAATATATATATTAAAAAAAAAGAATCTCATGGATCACTATGTAAGGTTAAAGCTGCTAGTTCTTTACAAATTAATGTATAGATTAGGTCTTATTGCACTCAAATTCTCGATATAATTACCTGGAAATTCACAAAATCATATTTAAATTCATCTAGAAGAATGACAAAACCAAGAAGAACCAAGAAATTATTGACTAAAATAGTAAAATGTGAAAGGTTGCCCCATGGTCTGTAAAAGCTATAATAATTCAATGATTAAAAACTGTAAGTCATTTAATCTAATTTATGTATAGGTATGTGGTATTTTAATAAGCATGTGAGTACAATATTCAAATCTTTTTTTCATAATCTAGTCTGCCTATTTAGTTAAATCTTAATCTGAATATTAAAATTTATCTTATTCATTTATGCATTATGTACATTTAGAACATTTACTCAGAAAATATGTAGCCATATAAAAGAATCTACAAAATTTTATGAAGTGGTATAAAATTGTCAAATTATTTCCCTACCCAGGAAAAGGCTATAGGACAATATATCTTTCTTTTTATATATGTGTGTATATATATATATAATTTTTTTAAAATTTAATTTATATCCTTTATGTTATTGTGTGTCCCCCATAGGTTTTCCACCACCAATTCACCATGAACCATCACCATAGTCCCTTGTGCTCTTTTCTCCTCTATTTTGGTGTCTCCCTCCCTCTCCCCTGTAGATGTCTCTTATTTGTGGTTGCCTGCTAATTTTTGCTTTTGTTTTGTTTTGTGTGCTATTTTCTCCTTCTGATTTCTCATTTGGCTCTCTTACAGTCCTCCTGTAAGTGATACCATTCGATATTTTTCCTTTTCCTTTTGGCTTATTTCACTATATTTCTTTTTTTATAACTTGTAGCCTACTGCCCAAAACATAAATTAACTATTCAGTATTGATTTTTTTTAAATGAATGTAGAAAAGTTTGTGGTATTTTCTATTTAGTTATTGGAAGTATTATGTCAGCAGGAGATGAAATCTAAGTAAGTATTGTTAATTGGGGAAAACATTTTTGTCTCAGTAACTTGTTAAGAATATATTGAAGGAGGTAGGGAAACATGGATGAGGAAAAACTGAAGTTTTCCAGATTATATGTTGGTGAATGAGTGGAAAATAAATCTATCCAAACATGGTAGCTTGGGGGAAAGAGAAGGGCTCACTTATATTCAGACCCTGGATTAGAAACTTTTTGTATATCCTCATTTTCAATAGGTAGGACAATGTCAGTTAGGAAACATCTGGCATGTCAAACACTACATTCACAGCAATTGGATATTGGAAGGAAATATATATTTCTAAAGGAGAGAGAATGTTAGAGTTGGATTTTGTGACTCTTTCCCCTGATACATGATTCATCAAAATACCTTCAGTATAATTACTCATTAATATGGGAAGCCAACTGCATTTTATCCCCATATATCAATCAGTTTTGATCCTTTCCGGATTTCTGATCACTGTGTCTAGGCTTGGACCAGCAGTGAAGAGTGCATTTATTATTCATTAATGTATTCCGTCAATCAATATTTTTGAGGTGCTTACTAAGTGACACAGTATTTTCTAGGTGTTACTGAAATAAGATCTGGTTCTCTTTCTTAGGAAGAAAGAATGGCAAGCATTGGGTGGAATGGGGAACACATTTTAGTATATTTAGAAAAAGTGGGCTCTATAGTAGCTGGAGAAGTTGTGTGTAGATCATAAAGTGTATGTAGATTACATAAAATATAAGTCCTGATAAGGATTTGAGACCAAATCCTAAGAGAAACATGGCACTACTGGAGGTTTATAAGCGATGGAAGAAAATGGTCATGTTTGGTTTTTAGAGGTAGCCCTTCTGCACTGATTAGTGGAGACTGGAATAGGATGAGATTGGAAACTGGGTCATGGCTGGGGCTTTTGCAATAATTTAGAGAGCAGAAGGTTTTATAGGGGTTGAAGATTCTATATTTTGGGATCCTCTCTATTCTTCAGGAAAAATAATAGAAATATTGGACTGCAAAACTGGACATATGAGTCTAGAAGGAACATGAGTTTTCCTATGAATCTATTTCTAGATCCATAGAAGTGATTTTGGTGATCTGGATTGTCGTGGTGATAGTGGGGATGAAGAGAAAGGACTGAATCAAAGATTTAAAAGGCATGATTAAATAAGATGAGAAGAGGGAACTGTTAAAGATGATGCTTAAATTTTTGACTTGAGAAGTCAATTGGGTAGATAGAGGGTCTGTTTATTGACAGAAAATACAGAAGGAGGTTTAGATTTTAGTGGCAGTCTGATAAACTTCCTATCCATTTCAGGTTGATGTGATTGTAAAACATTGGGGTCTGGAGCCCAAGATAGTTGAAATTATCCTACTTCTGATGTTGCTCAATTAATTTTAGCAACTTGTTTGTTCAACAGCCTGAGGATGAACATAATGCCCAGAAAATGTTTCTTTTCCTAAAATTGATGTAGACTTAAATCGCAAAATAGTTAAATTATCATTGTTTGTGCTACTGACAATTGGGTCTGAAAAACTAACCCTGGATTATGTAGGAGTCTTCTGTTTTCTCACCTTTAATGTACTGCCTTTCAGGGTGATTTTTTTTCCTGGTCCCTAGCTCTATATTATTGGGACATGTGCTGGTTAGCTAGCAGGTTACCCTGAAGGCTTTCAGTTCTCTGGGGATGATGAATGCTTGGTTGTGTGTGGAGGTTTCTCTAATGTAGGTCAGTGTCTGAGCTCCCTTTGATTGTTAATCCATAGTCTTGAACTGATTATGCAACCCACTGAGGACTTGCTAAATATAATGTTCTAAAGTTCAACAGCAAATTTCTGTCCCCATTGTCCTTTAATTTGAAAGTGGCTGAACAAATTTTTCTTATCGTTTTCATGAAAATAAAGAAAAATATGACTTCCAAAAATATAAAAATCACCTTACTAGAAACATTTCAGGCAGTTATCAAATGACTTAATATAGGAGATAATAATAGGGACTATTTTGCAACCTAAAATACAGCATTTTCTACTATGAACACTGTAATTACTATTTACAGCTAGATTATAGGGAAATCTGTGGGTGTCATGGAATTCAGTTTCAGAATTATGGAAACTCTGTTTGCATAATTAAAGGGGTAGTTAGTAAATTCCCTCCTATTTTCTAACCTATTTAAGCAGATCATATATGTGCCAATATTTCTTTCCTAACTATGGTGAAGGAGACAACCAACTTTAAATCTTTTATTGCTGAATAATGCCCATAATAACTGTGTATAATATATGGTTCATAATTAGTGACTATGCTGAGGTTTTTCAAGAAGAGCATTAGATATGGCATAGATACAAATTTCTGCTTCATTAAATGACTTTATGGGCTATATTTTGCTGCTTTTGCATATGTGATTTTTCCCCCGTTTGATAGCAGGATTATTTTACAGCTTCTTAGTGAGAATACCTGTTTTTTATTGGTACCTTTTTTGAAATTTTATTGAAGCTCTCAGTGATCTATTTTTAATGATTTTAGTGCTCTAAAATTTTCTCTCCCTTTTTTAAGTAGCTTTAACTTATATTTGATTAGTAGCTTTGGAAGTAGATTCACAATCTAATTTTAGGGAGAAAATCTTACAAGAGAAACAAATTCAAAAATAACCTTGCATCTCACAGGATGCTTATAAATTATGGAAATGGCTCACATTCCTGCACCACTTATTAGGTGAAGAAAGGGTGAAAGTCAGAGATGACTCCTCTTAGTTGCTTTTTGTCCTTAGTTCCATTTGTGCTGAGAAAATTCTCTTTAATATGCTCTCTACTAAATGCTGAGGACTCAGATGAATAAATTCTCTGGTGGGTCTGAGAAATTATTGTAATACAGTGTAAAGCTCTGTATTTTCATAGTCCCGTAGAAGTAAAAATAAAATGCTGACTTTGGCTAGTGGAATGGGTGGGCTGTCTGTAGTCACCCAAGTGCCCCATACTCACAAAGTTAGGAATTCTTATTTGAAGTTTGGAGTAGCTGTGACTTAAATACCAAGAAATATTTCGGTGATTGAGGTGGGCCCTGAGTGGTGAATAGATGGGCACAGAAAAGTGAATAGTGTTTCACTTGCCGCATGAGATGGGAGAAGTCTGTCTAATCAGGCATGAATCCATACTACTTTATCCCCAGTTAGAGTAAGTTTTCAAACTTCAAAGAAATGCATACACTTAAAAACTGAAATAATTAAGAAAAATGTAAAGTGAAAAATAATCATTCTGCTCTTTTTGCCTTCCTGTCCCTAGTTCCTATTTATACTCTGCATGTTTGATGATGATGCTTTGAGAGCTTTTCCTTTGTGCTTATCCATTTACCAATCTGTGTGTGGGTGTGCACATGTATGAATGTGATTAGCTTCATTGTTCTGTAACTTGCATCACTCAATATGCTTTACAGACCCATTCATAGCAGTGCACTCCATCTACCATCTGCATATTAAGATCTACCTATTCTTTTACTATGAATATACCATAATTAATTTAACAGTTACATATGTAGTCTGTTTACACACTTTCTGGACATTACCAACATTGCTGCAGCAAACACCTATATTGATGGTATCTTTTTTCCCTAGCAGCCTGTCCTTTATCCCTCCCTCCTCTACCATCCATCCAGACTATATCTTTGTTGGATATATACATATTTCTGTAAGATAAATTTGGAGGGCCTCCCTGATGGAGCAGGGGTTAGAGACACAGCACTATCAAGCTATCCTCTGCCACTGCAACAGGAATTTGATTCCTGGCTAGGGAGCTGCCCACTTGGCACAGCAGACCTCTCCTACCTCTCCCGTGGCTCCCCTCAGCAGTATATTTCAGTGGATCCACCTGTTCTGCTACCCACTCTGTCTATGGTGAATCCTCTCACTGTGTCCTCCACTCCTCTTCCCGACACCCCAGCTCTTGTATGCATAAATAAAAATAAATCTTTTTAAAAAAGATAAATTTGGAAGTGGAATTGTAAGGTCAATTTAAATATCAACATAATAGTCCCAAATTCCCCTTGCCAAAACTATACTAGCTTCCACTCCATCAAGTGATTAGCTGCGGGTGTTTGTAGCATTTTGATGGGATAAAATGGTAAATCATCTTTACATTTTTTGATGTTCTTGAAATGGTGAGTTTGAACATCTTTTCACATATTTCCATTTTATGTCATATATTTTTCTTGTTTGATATTTGTAATGGGTTCTTTCTTTTTTTAAATTCCATTTCATTTTTCATTGAAGTAGCATGGCTCTTCAGTACTGTATATGATTTAGAAAATGTAAATCTCTTCAGATTTAGCGTTTTATCAGTTGAGTTAGATACATTTTTATTATATATTTTGAAAAATTTCTTACAACAATGCCATTTATTTTTTAAATTTGTCTTTTATGATAGTAACATTTTAAATTTCAAATTGGTCATTCTTTTTCCCTTGTGGTTTCGGCATTCTCACTTGCCCAAGAAGAGAAATTTGGCAGATCGAGACTGTGGCGTGTTGTTCCCCTGAGGACTTGCTTAGCCATTTGCATTTTTCTTTCTCTCCATCATTTGCTTTGGCTTTGCTCTGCTATAGTTGGGGCTTTTGGTGTGTGTAGGTCCTTCTCTCCCACTTTATGGATGTTTAGTGGTTGGTGTGGAGCACCTGGGGCCTTGTGGGTTCTGGGGTGGAACAGGGATCTCTCTGGTAGCTCCTCGGGGTGTTCTGGCTCTCAGGTATCCAGGGCTGGTGGGATGCATGGTGTATAGTCAATACACACAGTAAGACCATGATTTAACTTTTCCCCAGCTATGAGATTAATTATTCTAACAGACTTTACTCAACAGTTTGTCTGTGATCCTCTGATTTAAAATTCTATCATTAGTATATTCTCAATTTCTTTCATTGTAGTAATGATTCTGGACTCTGTTTTCTTGAGCTACTTGCATAATCCTGCAACACCACCATGTCATTTTATTGACTACAGCTTCATATTCTTTCTGGTGGCAGAGTGGCTTTTAAAAATTAGTTTTGTCTTATTCCTGTGAAGTCTTTCAATGACTTGAGATAAAATACATCATATCTAAAATGGCCTATAAAAATAATGGATTTTTTGGCCTCTATTTGTCTTTCTGCCTTCATTTTTCCTTCCCTGCTGCCCACTACACTTCAGCTTCTTCAATTTTCCTGAAAATGCAAAGTATCACCTCTGGACCTTTGCAAATGTCATTCCATTTTCTGAAAGAGTTCCTATTCATCTTTTATAAGTCAGATTTAAGAATGATTCTTTAGAAGAGATTTTTCTTCATCATTCATCAAGATGCCATTATTAGATTGACATAGC
This sequence comes from Scalopus aquaticus, assembly GCA_004024925.1. NCBI lineage: Eukaryota > Metazoa > Chordata > Mammalia > Eulipotyphla > Talpidae > Scalopus > Scalopus aquaticus. The sequence continues at coordinate 3,004 of PVIJ01023143.1, read as the reverse complement.
AGTTATTATAACTTAAACATTTACTTGTCAGTTACTATTATTATTATTTTAATATTTTCTTCCTTCCTGGATTTATGATCCATCAAGTTAGCATATAATTTTTCATCTATTATGTCTCCCCCAACATCTAGTGTAATACTTGCCACATACTAGATACTTGGCAAATATTTGTTGAATAAATTAAGAATCAGAGGAATAATTTGAATAGCATGATTAGACCTTATGTTTTATGACTGGGACTGGTTTCAGTGTATTCAGATAAACTCGTGTTCCTATATGACTTTGGTCTATTATGTAAAGAGAGATAAGTCATTTTACATTAAGGCATTTGTAAATATAAATATTGTAAGAACATATTTTATGTCACCTGGAAGAAAGATAAGTTGACTTGAATTTTTCTTTCCTTATTTGACCTTAGATAGTTCTCTGCTAGCATCATATAAATCTTGTCATGTAAATAATGAAATGGCGAAAATCAGAGTTCCATGGAAGCATTGGCTATACCCTAAGTTTTGTAAAAGTAAGTGTGAAATTTAATGGAACTTTGAATACTATGCTAACAGGTAAATATTCTATGTTGTCTGGATATGATTTCATTACCTGGAGAGCTGTTCAAGAGCAAATGTTACTGTGTATGAGTTTTGTATAAAATCGCAAACCTTTTCTACCTAGTTGAGCTGACTGTCTTAAACTTCTATGTAACTTTGTATCAGTCAGGGTCCTGGGAACAAAGAACTTACTTAGATAGTGTAAATGAAGAGTGTTTTAGAGGAAATGGTATGGATATGGTTATAGGAAATCAATTAGGGACAGTGACATGCCCAGTAGTAAAGTATGGTGTGGTTGAGAGTTCTGGGCAATTGCCATTGTGGTCCTGATACCAACTCCAGATTTAGAAAGGTAAGGAGAGAGAAAAGTTATGGGCACTTAGAGATTGGGCTACCTGATCAGAGTCATTCTAGATAGGAGGCATGCTATCAGGCTCTAATTGATAAAAGGATATCACTAGTTTGCAATAATGTAGAGAGAGAAGTTTGGGGATAAAGCTCTCTTCCCATTTTCTTCTTAACCTATGAGCTTCTGATGGAATCTTAATAAATAGAAGTGGAGACGTTATATTAGTTCAGATGAATGCTAAGAAGAAAGAAATGGATGTTGAATGCAAGATGTGGCTCATTCATAGTCAGGTTTCCCACAATGAACTATTTGTAGAAACATGGACTAATGGGGTGATACAGATGGGGTGAAATCGGGTTTTATTGGGAAAAGCAGGAGCTTTAGAGTTCATTAGTCGAATCTACCAAAAAGCTTGAGGGAAGGTGGCGTCATATTATTCACAGAGGTTATACAGTTCTTGGGTTCGAAGTCAGATGGTAAAGGGTAGAGAGAGTTTATAGGATGAACAGACAACAGCCATTATGTACTAATGTGTCTAGAATTTAATTTTTGAAAATATGTAGAGTGATTATTAATTTTACATATTTCTAAGTTACAAGTCAGAACTTCCAGTACCATCTGTAGAACATTTACCTACTGCTTTCTGAACCTCATTAAAATTATTATGCATAGTAGTCTGCTCTGGGATGTGTGTTCTGGATTATGTTCACTATTTATAGTTTTATAAATGTGTACTACTTCATTTGACAAGTTTTTTCTTACTTTTTTTTAGAGTAAAGACTTTCTTTTTACATCTGAGGATTCAAACAAAGTTTTATTTATTTAATTTTTTTTTTATTTTTTAAACATCCTTGTTTATTTTTTCACAATGTAGGATTTCTCCCCTCCTGTGAGCTCACCATAGTTTCCACACCATCAAAGTGCCCACAGTCATTCACCACATTCTACTGTATTCTACTCCACTTCCCCACCACTCTCTCCCCCTTTATGTCCCTCTCTCCTCCTGAGTGTCTCGGGTCTATGGTCTACTTTCAAGGGTCAGTCTGCAATCAAACAAATTTTATTTTTTAAAGATTTATTTATTTATGCATACAAGCTGGGGTATAAGCCAGAGGTGTGGGGTGGTGAGAGGGTTCACCAGAGACATCGTGGGGAGCAGAACAGGCAGATTGCTGGAAATACACTACTGAGGGGAGCAGCGGGCGAGGCAGGAGAGGTCTGCTGCGCCATGTGGGAATCTCCCCGGCCAGGTGTCGAACTCGCGTCACCGCTGCTGACAGCTCCACAGCGCAGCGCTTAACCGCTGCACCACCAGGGAGGGCCTCAAACAAAATTTTAATATAGACCTAGCCCACTGTAAGTTTCCAAGCTGTGTGAGGGGAACACTGTTTCTTCCATTTTATGTAATACCTTTTACAAATATGTAGAACATGGTATCTACTATGTTACAGGTATGCATAAAGAATAAAGGATGATGGAATAAATTAATATAATTTTTAACAATAATTTATTTTTGTTATTCATATCTTTTACATTATTGTGTTGTCCCCATGAGTTACCCATCACCTGTTCACCCGTGGAACCATCACCATAGTCCCCTGTGCTCCCCTCTTCCCTCCTCTTGAGCCCTTCCCCTCCCCTCCTTCCCTGCTGAATGTCTCTTTTTATTTGGCTCCCCTATATTCCTGTTATAAGTGAAACCATTCGATAATTTTTCTTTCTGGCTTATTTCACTGATCATGATCCCTTCTAGATCCATCCATGTTGCTGCAAATTGCATGTGTTTGTCTTTTTTGAATGCTGAATAGTATTCCATTGTGTATATGTACCACATCTTTTTGATCCAGTCATCTATTTTTGGGCATCTGGGTTGTTTCCATATCTTAGCTATTGTAAACAGTGCCGCAGTGAACATACGGGTGCATGTATCCTTTCGGATTAGTGTTTTTGTGTCCTTTGGGTAAATTCCCAAAAGTGGGATTGCTGGGTCATATGGAAGCTCCATGTTTAGCAGTTTGAGGAATCGCCATACAGCTTTCCATAGTGGTTGGACCAGTTCACATTCCCACCAGCAGTGTAGAAGAGTTCCTTTTTCTCCACATCCTTT
>PVIJ01023142.1:0-14769 GCA_004024925.1 Scalopus aquaticus | reverse complement strand
GTCCCCGGCCACTGCTGCTGCACCCTGACTGGACGCTGGGGTGAGGTGGACGGACGTGCCTGAGACTTCAGGACCGGGTGAGACCCCGGGGGCCGGCCTGAGGCAGTGGGGGGACAGGGTGGGGGGCGGGGGGGGCAGGGGAGGGGCGTGGGGGGGGCGCGGGGGGTGGGGGGGGCTGATGACCTCCGGGAGCCTGCTTTGGGGCCTTTGCGGGAGGAAGCGTGGTGACCTCAATGGCTGTTTTAGGGTGGGGAGGGCGCGCAAAATCTCCTTCCCAATTGCTTGTTGGATCTGTAAAAGTTTAGTTTCTCATTGAAACTAATCAACCTGGCAAAAACTATAAAATAAAATACAACTTTTTAAAAAATTTTTATTGTTATGTCTTTTACATTTTGTATTCCCCTTGGGTAGCCCACCACCAATTCACCCGTGACCCATCTCCGTGGTCCCTTGTGTCCTTTTCTACTCCATTTTGTGCCCTTCTCCTCCCCTGCCCCCCTCCCCCCCAGTGTCTCTCTCCTATTTGGTTTCCCTATAGTCCTGTTATAAGTGAAACCATTCGATATTTTTCTTTTTCTTTCTGGCTTATTTCACTGAGTATGATCCCCTCTAATTCCATCCATGTCGCTGCAAATTGCATGTGTTTATCTTCTTTGAATGCTGAATAGTGTTCCATTGTGTATATGGACCACATCTTCAGATACAACTTTCTTTAAGCGAAATTCCAAACCTCAGATTTCTGATGAGAGTCTAGAAATAGACAAACTTAGAAGAAGATCTGCCTTTTCTCCTGTCCCTTGCATGGAAAAAAAAGTGTCTTTTGTCTTCAAAACATGCTTGGCCTCAGTGAGACAGCAAAAACAGTGTAAGACCAAGGGGTCTTTTCTTAGAAATACAGACTCAAAAATGTTTTCTTATCAAAGAAAGTTAGTAAAACTGCTTGTCTTGAAAATTATTTTGGTGACTGTTAAAATTGGATGCTTACTTTCTATATAAGGATTTTAACTTCTGATTAAAAACCTGTTTGATATAAAAGTATTGAAAACAACTTGGTAAATGGGTGCATCAAAATGAAACTAAAACCTAAGGTATCTCAAAAACTAGGTTGCTTATGGTGTTCTACTAAGCCTCTTTTACAATTTAAAAGGAATTTCTTTCTGGTCTTAGAAAGTGAATGTAAGTTCTGTGCATAACTTATTTAAAGCCAGAGTCACTCTTAAAAGTACAAATTTAAGGTGTGCTTGATCCAAAGGAGTTGCTAAAAAAAACCTGAAATGAAAGCAATAACAGGTTTCTCAGTGTCTTCACAAACACTGGTGAAATAAATATCTCTTAAAATTAGTACACATGGCCAACAATTTTTTTTAATTTATTTATTTATGCATACAAGCTGGGGTACAGGCCAGAGGTGTGGGCGGGGATAGGGTTCACCAGAGGCAGAGGGGGGAGCAGAACAGGCAGGTCAGAAACACACTGCTGAGGGGAGCAGCGGGCGAGGCAGGAGAGGTCTGCTGCGCCATGTAGGATTCTCGCCGGGCGTCAAACTCGCGTCGCCGCTGCGGACAGCTCCACCAGGGAGGCCCCACATGGCCAACAATTTAATGAGAATCAAGAGAACTGTGTCTGTCTTTGCCTTTTACCTCAAGAGAGTTCATTATAAACGGCACCTATATTAGTTTTAACAAACACAAATTTTTGAGATCGTGATCCTGTTACAGGGCAGTGAGAGGGGCCCCCCAGAACCCCTAAACCTGCCCGTTCTAAATTGGTTCTGCCATACGCCGCATCGGGACAAAATATAAGACCTTTATTGGAAAGAAATTTTAATACAATTAGTGTAATAATACAGAAAAGACAAAAAATATAGTTTCTAAATTAAGTACCCAAAGTTACCCATCACCTCGTGGGCAACAGTCCAGGATTTTTTGTAAACAAGAACTTGTTCAGATCTAGTGCTATCATTCAAAGTATGCCTGCCTTAAAGTTACAGTGTCGGGTGTTAATACTTTACTCTGTTGAAATGTGTTTACTTAAAGGGAAGCTCATGGTATTCAGAAAAAAGAGTAGTTTACCTGCTTTGTGTGAACAAAGATAAATTTGCTTTGTAATTAAGTTCTCTTCCAGGAACATAAATCCGCTTGTCTCATTAAAAGGAGCTTTTGTCTTTTCTAAATGTCTACCTTTCTTTCTCTGGTTCTAAAAAATTCAAGATGGGTTAAGTGCTGCATGATGAAGCTGTCAGCAGCCGCTGCGGCACGAGTTCGATTCCCGGCCAGGGAGCTTCCCACAGGGCGCAGCAGACCCCTCCTGTCTCCCCGCTGCCCCCTCAGCAGTGTACGTCAGCGGATCTGCCTGTTCTGCTCCCCACTCTCTCTCTGGTGAATCCTCCCCCCTCTTGCCACCACACTTCTGGCCTGCACCCCAGCTCTTATTGCATAAATAAATAAATCTTAAAAAAAAAGATGGTCAGAATGTGTTTTCTTTTTTAAAAGCAAAATTCAGTTATATGGTGTATATGAAAGAGTGACTTTTATTAAAAAGATATAGTTTCAATGTCAGTGGTTGGAAAAAGATGTATCATATAAGCTGTAAGCCTAAAGCTGAAGTGTTTATATGAATATCAGATAAAATCAACTTCAAGACACAAATTATTACCAGAAAGAAAGAGGAACATTCCATCACAATAGAGGCTCAAAGAGAGAGACATAAATCAGAAGCGTGTGCATACCCACCTAAGACTTCCACGCGAAGATGCAAATTTAACATTGGCATTTGCTCTACTCCCTCAAAACACTCTGCTAAAATGTACCAATAAGACATATTTATTAGGCTTCTCTGGTGGCATAAGGGTTAATTCTCAGCACTATGAAGCTGTCCGCAGCCCCCGCAGCACGAGTTCGATCCCCGGCCAGGGAGCTCCCCACAGGGTGCAGCAGACCTCTCCTGTCTCCCCGCTGCCCCCTCAGCAGTGTGCTTCAGTGGATCTGTCTGTTCTGCTCCCCACTCTGTCTCTGGGGAGTCCTCTTACCACCCCATACCTCTGGCCTACGCCCCAGTTCTTGTATGCCAAAACAAATAAATCTTTAAAAGAAAGAAAAATAAAATGTACATGGTATTAAGATGTCTGAGTTTTCTTGCTTTTATCAATATGCCTAATGCTTGTTCAATTTTCCACCAGCCTAGAAAAACCTCAGTGTGTGGAATTGTCCCAGTAACAGCCCTGCGGTTTGGAATTCCAGTCCTAAAAAAACCAAAGCTACAACTGAAACTTTTAGGTTTACTTTTTGCTCCTTATCATAAGGAAACTAAGGTTTTGATGTCATATTATCTAAAAGAAAATTGTTTTCTTTTTAAAGTGTGTGTTTACGCCTAAGTCATCTGGTCCAAAGAGATAACAGTATAACAGCTATCACAGTGTCTTATTAAAACAGAGCATGTGATAAATGTTAGTAAAGTGAGGTGTATGTTTTATTTATTTATTTATTTAAAGTTCTTTTTCTTTTTTTTTTATTTTTGCATACAAGCTGGGGTACAGGCCAGAGGCTTGGGGCAGCGAGAGGGTTCACCAGAGAGAGAGCGGGGAGCAGAACAGGCAGATGGACGGAAATACACTGCTGAGGGGAGCAGCGGGGAGGCAGGAGAGGTCTGTGCGCCCTGGGGGAAGCTCCCTGCCTGGCGTTTGCCGACAGCTCCACAGCGTTGTGCCCAACTGCGCCGCTGGGCAGGCCCAGGTGTATGTTTTAAAAGGGAAGAAATGTATTGTAGTGGCCATTTTTAAGGTCCTGAAAGTAGAGTGAAAGGTCTGAGAGAGGGACCTCAGGAAAAAGGGAAAGGGCTCTGTGCCTCAGCGGCTCGTCGACCTGTGGGTCTGGGCCTTCCTGGCGGCTCACCTCGCTGACCCCCGCCTGGCCGCGCCTGGAGCCGGCGAGAGGAGGCCAGTCAGGCTGCACAGGCAAGGGGGAAGGACGAGAGGAGGGCCCAGGCTGTGGCCGCCGCGGCACTGGCCGCCTCGACTGGCCGCGGGCATGGGCGCCTCAGCCTGCTCCCGCTGCCCGCAGCTGGCCAGCCACGCGTGTCCAAAGAAGCCGCGGGGCCGGGCTCCTGGTGCCCTCGCGCAGGCCTGGCAGAGCCACTGCCCGCTCTCCAGGGAGGGCGGGCTCAGCCCAAACCACAGGCCAGGGCGGGAGGACGGCCTGGCCGCCGGTGGCCTCGAGTGTGCAGGGAAGAAGCGCACAGGAAAGAAGATGCTTCCTGCGGAAGCCCAGAGGGGGTGAGCCTTGGGAGACCCTAAAATCAGCAGACAAAGCCCCACCTCCTTGGTGAACGGGGCCCCTTGCTCTGCCTGCTCAGCTCCTCAGGCCCGGCTCCCCACCAGCAGCCTGAGCAGGCCCGGGGTGCGGCTGCTGCTTTTCGGGTTAACGCTTCTGGCGAGGTCAAAGCCAACTAAAGCTACTTAAAATGTCTGTATCACACATAACCCTAAAGACAGGCAGGACAAATTCCAGATTGATTGGCTACAGCTAATCTTCGCCTCTGCAGGAGACCGGCTTCTGTCTCCGCTGCTCCCTTCTCGCTCCCTCACTATTTTCTTTATTATCTCCTTGCTCAGGCCTTGCATCTCAACACCCTCCTCAGAATTATCTCCTCTCGCCTAAAGGCCAGCAGACTTCACATGGTCCCTCAGGTGGAGCCAGATAGGACGCGTCCACCGTTCTCCTTCGAGGCCCCTTGGACCGTCCCTGCAGCGGAGCCTGGCCGCTTCCTCACACAGCCCGGCCCGGGCAGCCGCTCCTGAGCAGGCGACGCCCTTCGTCCGCCCGGCCAGGGCTCCATCCAGGGCAAGATGCGTCCCAGGGCACGTTGGGGTTAACGGGGCAGCCTCAGGGCAGCGGGCAAGGACCTCAGGAGAGTTAAAGAGGCTTCTGCGATAAGGACAGTAAATTCTAAAAATTACTAACCAAAGTATTCTCCAGAGATGAGGTCAGAGAGTCCAGGAGGACGGACCACAGAGCACACTGGACAGAGCCTGCTGACCGGCTGTAGCTCCTCCTGCACACACGGGAACCCTAAAAACTGTCTTCAAAGGGGGCACCCTGAGATCTGCGCCACCATAGATTTGGTGGGACAAAAATAAAAAGGGGGGAAATGAAGTGGGCAGTGTCGTGCTGACCTGATCACCCTGAAATGTGTGGACTGGAGCTCAGAGGCCACGCGCACCTGGGCTCGCGCTTCCTGGCGGCTGGCGCCGGCCCGGTCAGAGGCCGCGCCATGACCGCTGCTGGGCACAGCTTTGGGGCAGGGTCTCCCCCGGCGTCAGCAGGCCCCCCCAGCCAGGCTGCGTCCTGACGGATCCCCCGCAACAATGCGGCCAGCCAGGCTCTGCCAGGGAGGGGCCGCGGCCGTCCTGGACGGTTTACAGGTGTCCTTCCCCAGCCCACTCTGCTTTTCATTTCATTACGTTTTTCAAGATTCATTTATCTATGCACACAAGAACTGGGGTGCAGGCCAGAGGTGTGGGGTGAGAGGACCCCCTGGAGACAGAGTGGGGAGCAGCGCAGGTGGATCCACTGAAGTGCACTGCTGAGGGGGCAGCGGGGAGACAGGAGGGTCTGCTGCGCCCTGTGGTCAGCGCCCTGGCAGGGTGGACCCCGGCCATGGTGGCTGGTGGTAGCTGGGTAGCGCTGAGAATGACCCTGTGCCCCGGGAGGCCCCCACTATTTATTTATTTATTTTATTTTTTAAAATAAGCTGGGGTATAGGCCAGAGGCGTGGGGCGGCGAGAGGGTTCACCAGAAACAGTGGGGAGCAGAACAGGCAGATCAGAAACACACTGCTGAGGGGAGCAGCGGGCGAGGCAGGAGAGGTCTGCCGCACCATGTGGGATTCTCCCTGGCTGGGCATCAAACTCGCATCGCGCGCTGCTGACAGCTCCAAAGCACAGCGCTCAACCGCTGCGCCACCAGGAAGGCCCTATTTATTTATTTTAAAAGGTTTATTTATGCATACAAGCTGGGGTGTAGGCCAGAAGTGTGGGGTGTGTGTGAGATGACTCCCCAGAGACACAGTGGGGAGCAGAACAGGCAGATCCACTGAGACACACTGCTGAGGGGGCAGCGGGGAGACAGGAGGGGTCTGCTGCGCCCTGTGGGCAGCTCCCCGGCCGGGGATTGAACTCATGCTCTAGTGGCTGCGACAACTTCATAGGCTGAGACTGAACCTGTTGTGCCACCAGGGAGGCCCCCCCAATATTTATTTTGATGAACATTTTCATGGAATTTAACTTTGGAATTCTGTCTCCTCATGTAGTGGGTTCTTTCCAACATATACATATTTTTCCAATTAAAAAATAAATAATTCTTGGATACATGCACTCCCATGTTTACTGCAGTACTGTTTACAATAGCTAAGGTATGGAAACAACCCAGATGCCCAAAAATAGATGACTGGATCGAGAAGATGTGGGACATATACACAATGGCATACTATTCAGCGATCAAAGAAGATAAACACGTGCATTTCACAGCAACATGGATGGAGCTAGAAGGGATCATGCTCAGTGAAATAAGCCAGAAGGAAAGGGGAAAATATCGAATGGCTTCACTTACAGCAGGAATATAGGGGGACCAAACAAGAGAGAGATTCAGCGAGGGAGGGGGAGAATAAGGGCTCAAAATGGGGGAGAAAAGAGCACAAAGGACTATGGTTACGGTTCACGAGTGAACCAGTGGTGGGGAACCTGCAGGGAATACACAAGAATGTGAAATATATAAATAACAATAAAAAATAAAATAAGGCTAACCACACTAAAAGAAAACTCTCGGGCCTCCCCGGGGCCCTGGCTGAGTCTCAGGCGGTCGCTGCCCGGCTTGGGTCCAGCCTCAGTGGATCCGCCTGTGCTGCTCCCCACTCTGTCTCCGGAGATTCCTCTCACCCCCTCCTCTGGCCTGCACCCCAGCTCTTGTGTGCGAAAATAAACAACAACAAAAAAGTCTTTAAACTCTGTTTTGATGGCCTGCGTTTTTGAAGGTAAGTGGAGTTTTGGAAAGTAAACTCTGGCCCTTCCTCCCCAGGGCAGGGCTGCCGAGGCCTTATCGGCCGCTGCCAGGGCCGAGCCCACGGGACCAGCCTCGCCATCTGTGGGGCGGGCCTCCCGGGGCCCCTATCAGTGGCGGCAGCAGCCACACAGCTGGGCCACCGCCAGGCCTCCCCAGGGCTGCTCCTGCTGCCCCAGAGGTCAGGCGGTGGTCGCACGCGGGCGGCTGCGCTAGAGGCCAGCCCGGCCCAGCTGCAGGCCCAGCAGGGACGCGGCCTCGCGCCCTGGCCGCACAGGCGGGCCCTCACGTCCGGGGGGACGCTGAGGCCCAGGCCAGAGACCGGGAGCCTGCAGGCCAGAGGCCCCACACGGAGCAGAGATGGCCACGGCGCCGGGTGGCCTTGTCCTGAAACGCGCCAGAGCTGAAACAGAACTGCCCTCCCAGAGCCGGGGAGACACGGGGCGCCCCGCCCGGAGCCGCCCCAGGAGGGCCACTGGGGGGGGGCAGAACAGGTGCCCTGCCCCCGTGCTCCTGCCGGGCATGGCTTCGGCTGTTTTTTGTTTCGTTTTTTAAATGTTTTTATGCAAGAACTGGGTTGTAGGCCAGAGGTGGGGGGCTGTTTTCTTGAGAAGAAACCGTTTTGTACTTTTTAAGAGCTCAGTTTGGGCCTCCCCGTGGGCTAGGGGTCAGTCTCAGGCGGTCACTGGCGGGCCAGAGGTCGAAACCCGGCCAGGACACCGACCACAGGGCGCAGCAGACCCTCGTCTCCCGCTGCCCCTCAGCAGCGTGTGTCATGGATCCTCACTCTGTCTCTGGGGAGTCCTCTCACCCCCCACCTCTGGCCTCACCCGGTCTTCTGTGCAACACAGAACAACTAATTAAAAGAGTCCAGCTTGTTTTCCTGCCAAGACTTCATTTACTCACTGGACTTGTTGCAGCAGAGCTGGAGCCCGAAGCCCAGGTCCCGCCCATCCCCAGGGCCTCCTGCCGCGCTGCCTCTCGCCCGCTGGGTGGCCAGCACAGGGGCAGCTGCTTCAGGCGGAGGGTCCAGTGGACTTTGCATTTGCACCGTGGGGCGCAGGCAGCCTCACCGTGGAGACCACAAACACTTCGCAGGCCCCAAAACGAGTGCCCGGCGCCAGGGGCCTGCGCAGGCTAGCTGGGCGCCGGCCCGAGGCCCCAGGGCGCCCCCTGCGGGCCCGCACCCGCTTCGGCCGGAGCCCTGCTGCTCCGTCTCCTCCCCGGACCGGAGGGCCCCCTTTGGACTGGTGTGAACAGAAAATCCCATACTCAAACGGGACCAAAACATCACTAACGTGGCAGCAACCAGCCAAGCAAAAGCAGCGTGAAGAGAGCAGGCAGGCGGCAGCTGGTGCGGGGCAGCGCGGCCTCGAGCCTCGGGCTGGGTTTCTGGTGAGTGGAGACAAGAACAGCTGGGCAGGAGCTTGGGCAGCGCGCAGCCGGTCAGCGCTGGGCTCCACCGGGCTCCTAGGGCAGGAGGGGAGAGCAGCGGCCCCAGGGCAGGACCTGGGGGAGGCCCGAGGCCCCGAGATAAGGGCAGAGCAACCCAGGAGGCCAGGGAGGGCCGTGAATTTGTTTCAAGATTTATTTTATCTGTGCGCACAGGCCCGGGGTGCAGGCGGGGGCGGGGGGGCCCGAGGCAGCGGGGGGCGGGGCAGGAGCGTCCCCCAGACCCCGCTGGCCGCGGCCAGCTCCCTGCCGGGGCTGCGACAGCTGGACAGCGCTGACGCCGCCACACCCCCGCCGCGTGCGCCCCGGAGGCTGCGGGAAGGGCCGTTCCCGCTGAGGGGACGTCGCCGCCGTCCGGAGCCCGAGCTCCGTCCACGGCGCGCGGGTGCGGCCCGCGTGGGGCCAGACCGCCCGCCCCGCGGCCCGGAGACACGGGCTTCTAATCTGACGGAGGCCGCTCTCCGTCTCTCAGTCGCTTGCGCTTCGCGCGCCGCACGTCAGACCCGCCATGGCGGCCCCTGCTCGGCCGCACGGTCGCGCTGCCCGCGGCGGCCACGATCCCCGAGGGCGGGGGCGTTAGCGCGGCGCCCGGACGGCGCCCGCCCTGCGCCTGCGCACCCAGCCGCCGGCTGCCCGCCGCGCCTGCGCAGACGCGCTCGCCCCGCCCGCCGGCCCCGGAAGTCTCGCGAGCGTGCCGGGTCTCGCGTGGGTTGGGCGGCCGTGGCGTCCGCGCCCCGCGCCAGCATGGGGGACAACACCAGCCCCATCAGCGTGATTCTCGTGAGCTCGGGGAGCAGGGGCAACAAGCTGCTGTTCCGGTACCCCTTCCAGCGGGGCCGCGAGCGCCGCGCGTCCCAGACCAGTGAGTGCCCGCGCGCCCCGCCCCGGGCCAGCCCCCCGCGCCCCCGACGGGGCGCCCCGCCCCCCGCGCGCCCGCCCCGAGGGGGCGCGCCCCTGACGCCGCCCCAGGAGGGACACTCCGCTCTCGCCCCCGCGCGCCCCCGCGGGGCCACGCCCCCGCCTGCGCCCCCAGGCGGGGTGCCCTGCGCCCCTGGGGGGCACACGCCCCTAACTCCGGCCTGAGGAGGGACACCCGCTCCCGCCCATGCGCCCAGCCAGAGGGGGCACGCCCCCCCCCTTGCCCCCATGGGGCGCACGCCCCGGACCCCCTCCCGACAGGGGACACCCCTGTTCTCGCTGCACGCGCCCCCGCCCGCGCCCGGAGGAGGACCCCCACCCAGGGAGGTCACTGCCTCGCCCCCGCAGGGGCTTCCCGCTGCGCGTTGGCCTCTTGGAACCTTCTGGAAGTGCCGCTTGTGGCCTCGCACCTGCCGGCAGGCCCAGCTGCGCGGCGCCCGGGCTGCGGCCCGACCTGCGCTCTGCCGGCCGCCCTGGCCGTCCCCGGAGCGGGGCGCGCTCAGCTGCCCTCCCCTCCCCTCCCCTCCGCCCACCCTCAGGCCGGCCGCGCAGCAGGTACGCGGTCAACACCGGCAGTGACCAGGCTGACGACCAGGATGGCGACGCCAGGTGAGGCCCTGCGCGGGCGGCCCAGCCCTGGCCTGCCCGCGGGCTGTCTCAGGCGGCCCTGCGCTGCGGCCCCCGCGCTGGGTGCGGGGTGCGGGGCCGGAGCGCGGCAGGAAGGAAGGACGGGTCTCCCTCTGCGAGCTCCGCGGCCGCGGGCTGGGGGCACGCAGGCAGCGGCCTTGTTCGCCTGGGGCTGGCGTCCGGGGCTTGCCCGCGCCTGCTCAGCGCCCGCAGTGGGCTCAGGCCACGGCGAGGGTCCTGCCCCTGCGCGGGGCGGCAGCTGCGCCCGCGGCCTTCGCTCACGGTGCCTTGGAGGGAGCCCGCCGGCTGCTTCCACGCCCCTCCCGGCCCCAGGTTTTCCGATGTCATCCTGGCAACCATCTTGGCCACCAAGTCTGAGATGTGCGGCCAGAAGTTCGAGCTGAAGATCGACAATGTGCGGTTTGTGGGGCACCCCACGCTGCTGCAGCACGCTCTGGGGCAGGTGCGGGGGGCCTGGGGCAGGTGCGGCGGGGGGGGGGGGCCGCCCGGGGCTGGTGCCCGCCACGCCAGGCTGGGGCGGCTCTGGGCTGTGTGGTTCTGGCCCCGGCCCGACGGCGTGCGGCCCCCGCCCTGCAGGTCTCCAAGACGGACCCGTCCCCGAAGAGGGAGGCGCCGACCATGATTCTCTTCAACGTGGTGTTCGCCCTGAGGGTGAGTGTGGGCTGCCCAGACACCGCTGCCCGGAGGCGACGCTTCCCCGCCCTCCCCGGAGCCGCCTGCCGCCTGGGCTGTCCGCGCCAGCTGCTCGCTTCTGGCTCATGCGCAGGGTCTGTCGCGCTCACGCGTCCCCGAGCCGGGGTGCAGGCCGGGGGAGGGTGCGAGGACTCCCCGGGGACAGAGTGGGGGGCAGAGCAGGCGGGTCCCGAGACACTGCTGAGGGTCAGGACGGGAGGGGTGGACCAGGCCACTGTGGCTGTGGCGGCTTCACGGCTCGCGCCCCAGGGGGGCCCCGTCGCCCCCGGGCCGGCCCCAGCTCTGCGTGGCCGAGGGTGCCGGCCCCAGCTCTGCGTGGCCGAGGGTGCCGGCCCGGGGGTCCCTGGGCATGGCGGGGCCGGTGCAGACAGCACTGCCTGGCCCTGGCGGGGCCCGGCGCCCTGGGGGGCGCGTCCGTGTCCGATGGTGGCTCTCGGCAGGGACCCACTTCGTGCGCCCGGCCCCGCCCTGTCCCCCGGGTCCTTCCGTTGCGGCCCTGGGCGGGGAGTGGCTCTCGGAGCGGACGGGTGAGCTCGGGGGCAGCCGGCCGCCCCGCCCAGGGCGGCGCTGCCTGTGGGTGGGGGCGCTTCTGCGGGCACCCCACGATGACGGCGCAGTTCTGGGCCTCAGGTCTGGCCTAGCTGCCCGGCAGATAAGGGGGCAGCCTGAGCCCGATCGGCCGCCTTCCTCCCCGCCCCCCCGCGATTCAGCCGGCTCTGGGGCGGCCCGGGCGCTGCCCTCGGTCCGGCGGGTCGGGACGGCCGCCCAGGGGCCGGGGAGGGCTTGGCAGAGGGCGAGTCCGGGTGAGGGGCTCGGGCGCCTCTGCTGGGGCAGTGCCGCAGGCTGGGCTCTGGCCCCGGGCCCCTGCCCAGGTGGCCTCGGCTCTTCCTCCTCCCGCCCGGGACAGGCCTGCGGGGCTGTGGGGTCCCGGGCAGTGCGTGGCGACCGGGCGCCGGACATGCGGTGGGCTGTCAGGGTGCCCACGGGGGCACGGGACTGAACCGCGCGCCCCACAGGCCAACGCGGACCCCTCGGTGATCGAGTGCCTGCACAGCCTGTCGCGGCGCATCGCCACGGTGCTCCAGCACGAGGAGCGCCGCTGCCAGTACCTGACGCGCGAGGCCAAGCTGATCCTGGCCCTGCAGGACGAGGTGTCCGGCGTGGCTGACGGTGAGGGCGGCGGCGGCGGCTCGGGGCTGCGCGGCTGCGGGCGGGCTGGTCTGGCTCGCCGCGAGGTCTCCTCGCGGGGCGCTCAGTGCTGCGACCTGTTTCCGCAGCCGGCGAGGGCCCGCAGTCCCCGTCCCACCACATCCTGCCCAAGTGCAAGCTGGCCAGAGACCTGAAGGAGGCCTACGACAGGTGGGCCCCTCCGGACCCCGCAGCCGGCGGCGAGCTGGCCCGGTCGCCCTCCCCCGGGAAGCAGGCCCGGGCTGGGCAGGCGTGGGGCCGCGGGGACCCCGGCTGGCCCCCCGCCCCCTGCGGCCAGCCCCTCGTGCAGCTCCGGCCAGCGTGGGGCGGAAGTGGGAGCCAGCGGAACCCATGTGTTCCTGAGGGGCGTGGGCCGGTCTGGGGGTGGCCGGGGGTGGGGCGCCCTCCTGCGGTGTTCTGTGAAGGGCCCAGACAGAGCCCCTGAGGCCGGCCCCCCGCGGTGCCCCCCCCCCCCGCCTCGGGAGACTGGGGCACAGGCCGGCTCTGCGGGGGGCAGAGGGGTGTCGGCGCAGGCGGTGGGCGCGGCCCCCTGCGCCGGCAGATAGGGGCGCCTGTATCTCCCGCTGCAGGCGTCCCTGGAGGCTGGATAAGCCCCGCCTGCTCCTCTGGGGCCGCAGCTCCCCTGGCCGGGCCGCATGGCCTGGCCTGGCCTCGCCTGACCAGCCGGGGGCTGAGGGCACCGACGAGGGCAGGTCCCCCAGAGTGGGCCAGCCCTTGCCCACTGGGCGCCCCGCCGCAGCCCCTCTGCCCCCCGGTGTGCTGGGAGCCGGCCCGTGGCGCCAGGGACAGCCCGAGCAGCCCTCTGCCCCGGCCGCCTGCCTGGCCCTGGGAGGTGTCCGGCGTCACCTCTGGCCCTCGGGAGCTGGTGGGGCCGCCTGCCTGGAGCACTTGGTCCCGGGAGGAGCCGGGACTCCGGCCTCCCTGGGCTCGGGGGGCCTGGGTCTCCCCGAGTTCTGAGTGGCCTCACGTGCGGCCGACGCTGCTGGGTGCCCAGGAGCTGCTGGCCTGCGGGTAGTCTGGGGCCGAGCAGGGGATGGTCCTGCCTCCCGGCCCCGGCGTGAGGTGACACCCCCGGGAGGAGCTCAGTTGTCCGTGCTGGCCCCATGGGCAGCGAGGGCGCCGGCTGCTCTGGCTGCGGAAGCCGGGGCACCTGGGGGCTGCCCCTCTCTGCCCCCAGCCTCGGGCTCTGAGGCCCTCCCTGCCTGGCGGCAGCCACAGACCCTGCGGGCACCCGGGAGCTTTTCTGCGGGTGGCGTGTCCTGGGGCGTGCCCTTACGGCCCCGGCGGGGCAGCCGCGGCCAGTGACCCCGCCCTCCGCAGCCTGTGCTCCTCGGGGCTGGTGCGGCTGCACATCAACAGCTGGCTGGAGCTGAGCTTCTGCCTGCCCCACAAGATCCACCGCGCGGCCGCCAGCCCCATCCCGCCCGAGGCCATCGAGCGCAGCCTGAAGGCCATCCGGTGAGCGAGGCCCTGCCCCACGGCCACCCGAGGCCCCCGCGGCACCTCCCTTCGCCCGGAGTCGCTGTCCGAGGCTGGTCTTGTCCTGGCATGGGCAGCCCTGGCCCCTGGCTGCCTGGGGCCGCCGCCTGCCCCAGGCCGCCCCCACACAGGCCCCGCCCGTCCAGCCGTCCCCCGCTGACCGCCCCCCACAGCCCCTACCACGCCCTGCTGCTGCTCAGCGACGAGAAGGCCCTGCTGGCCGAGCTCCCGCTGGACTGCTCCCCGGCGCTGGTGCGCGTGGTCAAGACGGCGTCCGCGGTCAGGAACCTGCAACAGCTGGCGCAGGACGCAGACCTGGCCCTGCTGCAGGTGCCGCCGGGGCGGGGCGGGGCGGGGCGGGGCCCGGCCCGGCCCAGCCCGGCCCGGCCCGCCGGCGGGCTGACCGCGCAGCCTGGGCCCCTCCGCCGCAGGTGTTCCAGCTGGCGGCGCACCTGGTGTACTGGGGCAAGGCCATCGTCGTCTACCCGCTGTGCGAGAACAACGTGTACATGCTGGCGCCCCACGCCAGCGCCTGCCTGTGAGCGCCCCGCCCCGCGCCCCGCCCCCCAGCGCCCACCCGGCTCGGGCTGGGGCGCGCTCACGGCCGGCGCCCCCAGGTACTCCCCGCTGGCCGAGCAGTTCTCCCGCCGGTTCCCGGCCCACGACCTGCCGTCCGTGCTGGCCCGGTTCTCCCTGCCCGTGTCCCTGTCAGAGTTCCGGAGCCCGCTGGCCCCCCCTGTGCAGGAGGTGAGGGGCGGGCTGCCCTGGACAGCTGCGGCTGGGGGGCGTCCGGGCGGGCCGAAGCCCACGGGCCGCTGCCCCGCAGACGCAGCTCATCCAGATGGTGGTGTGGCTGCTGCAGCGCCGCCTGCTGGTCCAGCTGCACACCTACGTGCGCCTGATGGCCCCGCCGCGCCAGGCCCCGCCCCGGCCCCGCGAGGACGACGCCCCCTTCGCCGCGCGGGGCGGCGGCCGCAGCCTCAGCACGCCCAACGCGCTCAGCTTCGGCTCGCCAAGTAGGGCCGCGCCCCCGCCCGCCCGCCCACGGTGCCCCCTCGGCCAGCGGGCGGCCCCCTGACCGCGCGCCCTCAGCCAGCAGTGACGACATGACCCTCACCAGCCCCAGCATGGACAACTCCAGCGCAGAGCTGCTCCCCAGCGGGGACTCGCCGCTGGACAAGAGGATGACCGAGAGCCTGCTGGCCAGCCTGCCGGAGCATGAGCGCGCGGCCGTCCTCGGCGTGCCCGCCGCCCAGAACCCCGAGGACCTGCGCATGTTCGCCAGGTGCCGCGCCCCGGCCGGGGAGGGAGGGGCGGG